>MDKI01045940.1:0-36485 GCA_005239505.1 Nicotiana paniculata | reverse complement strand
AACCATAACCAATGCTTCGAAATGATCAATTTACATTTTTTGGCATTTTATGGCAATTAAAGTTGAATTCCGCAAGTTGTGCCTGTATTATCGCCTACAATGGTCCAGGCCAGACGCCTTGGAACGGAGCCGGTTCCGGATTGCATGATATTTCTCTGGGACATCAAAGACGACCCAAGGAACCATAACCAATGCTTCGAAATGATCAAGTTACAATTTTTAGCATTTTATGGCAATTAAACTGGAATTCCGCCAGTCGTGCCTGTATTATCGCCTGCCATGGTCCAGGCCAGATGCCTTTGTACGGAGCCGGTGCCGGATCGCATGATATTTATCTAGGACATCAAATACGACCCAAGGAACCATAACCAATGCTTCGAAATGATCAAGTTACAATTTTTGGCATTTTATGGCAATTAAACTGGAGTTCCGCCAGTCGTGCTTGTATTATCGTCTGCCATGGTCTAGGCCGGACGCCTTGGTATGGAGCCGGTACCAGATTGCATGATATTAGTCCGGGACAGCAAATAAGATCCAAAGAACCAAAACCAATGCTTCGAAATGATCAAGTTACATTTTTTGGCATTTTATGGCAACTAAATTAGAATTCCGCTAGTCGTGCCTGTATTATCGCCTGCCATGGTCCAGGCCTGACGCCTTGGTACGGAGCCGATACCGGATGGCATGATATTTGTCCGGGACATCAAATAATACCCAAATAACCATAACCAATGTTTCGAAATGATCAAGTTACATTTTTTGGCATTTTATGGTAATTAAATTGGAATTCCGCCAGTCCTGCGTGTATCATCGCCTGCCATGGTCCAAGCGGGAAGCCTTGGTACGGAGCCGGTACCAGATCACATGATATCTTTTCGGGACATTAAATACTACCAGAGGAACTATAACCAACACTTCGAAATGATCAAGTTACATTTTTAGGCATTTAATGGCAATTAAAGTGGAATTCCGCCAGTCGTGCCTGTATTATCGTCTGCCATAGTCCAGGCCGGACACCTTGGTATGAAGGCGGTACTAGATCGCATGATATTTGTCCAGGACATCAAATACGACCCAAGAAACAATAACCAACGCTTCAAAATGATCAAGTTACATCTTTCTCATTTTATGGCAATTAAACTGGAATTACGCTAGTCAGGCCTGTATTATCGCTTGCCATGGTCCAGGCCGGACACCTTGGTACAGAGCTGTTACCAGATCGCATAATATTTTTATGGGAAATCAAATACGACCCAAGGAACCATAACCAATGCTTAGAAATGATCAAGTTACATTTATGCATTTTCTGGAAATTAAACAGGAATTCCGCCAGCCGTGCATGTTTTATCGCCTGCCATGGTCCAGGTCGGACGCCTTGGTACGGACCCGACACCGGATCGCATGATATTTTTTTGGGACATCAAATACTACCCAAGGAACCATAACTAACGCTTCGAAATATTCAAGTTACATTTTTTGGCATTTTATGGCAATTAAACTGGAATTTCGCCAGTCATTATTATCGCCTCCGATGGTCCTGGCCGGATGCTTTCGTACAGAGCCGGTATCGGATCGCATGATATTTGTCCGAGACATCTAATACGACCCAAGGAACCATAACCAACGCTTCGAAATGATCAAGTTACATTTTTTTGCATTTTATGGCAATTAAACTAGAATTCCGACAGTCGTGCTTGTATTTACGCCTGCCATGGTCCCGACCGGACGCCTTGGTACGGAGCCGGTTTCGGATCGCATGATATTTGTCCGGGACATCAATTAAAACCTAAGAAACCATAACCAACTCTTCTAAAGGATCAAGTTACATTATTTGGAATGTTTTGGCAAATAAACTGGAGTTCCGCCAAGTCGTGCCTGTATTATCGCTTGCCATGTTCCAGGCCGGACGCCTTGGTACGTAGCCGGTATCGGATCGCATGATATTTGTCCGGATATCAAATTTGACCGAAGGAACCATAACCAACGCTTCGAAATGTTCAAGTTACATTTTTTGGCATTTTATGGCAATTAAACTGGAATTCCGCCAGTCATGCCTGTATTTTTGCCTTCCATGGTCTCGGCCGGACGCCTTGGTACGGAGCCGGTACCGGATCTCATGATATTAGTCCGGGACATCAAATACGACCCAAGGAACCATGAACAACGCTTCGAAATGATCAAGTTACATTTTTTGGCATTTTATGGCAATTAAACTGGAATTCCACAAGTCGTGCCTGTATTATCGCCTGCCATGGTCCAGACCTAACGCCTTGGTACAGAGCCGGTACCGGATCGCATGATATTTTTTCGGGACATCAAATATGACCCAAGGAATGATAACCAATGCTTCGAAATGATCAAGTTACATTTTTTAGCATTTTATGGCAATTAAATGTGAATTTCGCCCGTCCTGCATGTATTATCACTTGCCATGGTCCAAGCCGGACGCCTTGGTAGGGAGCCGGTACCAGATCGCATGATATTTGTTAGGGATATCAAATACTACCCAATGAACTATAACCAACACTTCAAAATGATCATGTTACATTTTTTGGCATTTTATAGCAATTAAACTGGAATTCCGCCAGTCGTGCCTGTATTATCGCCTGCATGGTCCAGGCCGGACGCCTTGGTACGAAGTCGGTACTGGATCACATGATATTTGTCCAGGACATCAAATACGACCCAAGGAACAATAACCAACGCTTCAAAATGATCAAGTTACATTTTTGGCATTTTATGGAAATTAACTTGGAATTCCACCAGTCACGCTTGTATTATCGCCTACCATGGTCCAGGACGGATGCCTTGGTACGGATCCGTTACTAGATCGCATGATATTTGTCCGGGAAATCAAATATGACCCAAGGAACCATAACCAATGCTTCGAAATGATCAAGTTACATTTTTGGCATTTTATGGAAATTAACTTGGAATTCCACCAGTCACGCTTGTATTATCGCCTACCATGGTCCAGGACGGATGCCTTGGTACGGATCCGTTACTAGATCGCATGATATTTGTCCGGGAAATCAAATATGACCCAAGGAACCATAACCAATGCTTCGAAATGATCAAGTTACATATTTTTGCATTTTCTGGCAATTAAACAGGAATTCCGCCAGTCGTGCATATTTTATCGCCTACAACGGTCCAGACCGGACGCCTTGGTACGGAGCCGGTACCGGATCGCATGATATTTTTCTAGGACATAAATACAACCCAAGGAACCTTAACTAACGCTTCACAATGATCAAGTTACATTTTTTCGCATTTTATGGAAATTAAACTGGAATTTGCCAGTCGTTATTATCGCCTCCTATAGTCTTGGCCGGACATCTTCATACGGAGCTGGTACCGGATCGCATGATATTTGTTCGGGACATCAAATACGACCCAAGGAAACATAACTAACGCTTCGAAATGATCAAGTTACATTTTTTGGCATTTTATGGCAATTAACCTGGAATTCTGTCAGTCGTGCCTGTATTATCGCCTGCCATGGTCCAGGTCGGACGCCTTGGTACTGAGCTGGTACCACCGGATCGCATGATATTTGTACGGGACATCAAATACGGCCCAAGTAACTATAACCAATGCTTCAAAATGATCAAGTTAAATTTTTTGGCATTTTATGGCAATTAAATTGGAATTTCGCCAGTCGTGCCTGTATTATCGTCTGTCGTGGTCCATGCCGGATGACTTGGTATGTAATCGGTATCGGATCGCATTATATTTTTCCGGGACATAAAACACGACCCAAGGAACCATAACCAACGCTTCGAAATGATGACGTTACATTTTTTTTCCATTTTATGGCAGTTAAACTGGAATTCTGCCAGTCGTGCCTGTATTATCGCCTGCCATGGTCCAGGCCGGACGCCTTGGTACGGAGCCGGTACCGGATTACCTAATATTTGTCCAGTAAATCAAATACGACTAACCATAAACAACGCTTCAAAATGATCAAGTTACATTTTTTGGAATTTTATGGGAATTAAACTGGAATTCCGCTAGTCGTGCCTGTATTATCGCCTGCCATGGTCCAGGCCGGACGCCTTGGTACGTAGCTGGTACCAGATCAAATGATATTGGTCTGGGACATCAAATACCACCCAAGGAACCATAACCAACGCTTCAAAATGATCAAGTTACCTTTTTTTGGCATTTTATGACAATTAAACTGGAATTCCGCCAATGGTGCCTGTATTATCGCCTGCCATGGTCCCAGCCGGATGCCTTGGTACGGAGCCGGTACCGGATTTCATGATAAATATCCGGTCCCGGCCAGACGCCTTGGTACGGATCCGGTACCCGATCGCATGATATATTTACGGGATATCAAATACGACCCAAAGAACCATAACCAAGCTTCTGAAATGATCAAGTTACATTTTTTGGCATTTTATGGCAATTAAACTGGAATTCCGCCAGTGGTGCCTGTATTATCGCCTACCATGGTCCAGGCCGGACGCCTTGGTACGGAGCCGGTACCGGATTTCATGATAAATATACGGGAAATCAAATACAACCCAAAGAACCATAAACAACGCTTCGAAATGATAGAGTTACATTTTTTGGCATTTTCTGGCGATTAAACAGGAATTCTGCCAGTTGTGCCTTTATTATCGCCTACCATGGTCCAGGCCAGATGCCTTGGTACGGAGCCGGTACCGGATTGCACGATATTTGTCCGGGACATCAAATACGACCCAAGGAACCATAATTAACGCTTTGAAATGATCAAGTTATAGTTTTGGCATTTTATGCCAATTAGATTGGAATTCCGCCAGTCGTGCCTATATTATCTCCTACCTTGGTCCAGGCCGGACACCTTGGTATGTAGCCGGTACCGGATCACATAATATTTGTCCGGGACATCAAATACTACCCAAGGAACCACAATCAACGCTTCGAAATGATAAATTTACATTTTTTGGCATTTATCGCAATTAAACTGGAATTCCACCAGTCGTGCCTGTATTATCGCCTGACATGGTCCAGGACGGACGCCTTGGTACGGAGCCGATATCGTATCACATGATATTTTTACGGAACATCAAATACTACCCAAGGAACTATAACAACCGCTTCGAAATGATCAATTTAAATTTTTGGCATTTTATCGCAATTAAACTGGAATTCCGGTAGTCGTGCATGTATTATCGCCTGCCATGGTCCAGGCCGGACGCCTTGGTACGGAGCTGGTACCGGATCACATGATATTTGTCCGGGACATCAAATACTACCCAAGGATTTATAACCCAAGCTTCGAAATGATCAAGTTACATTTTTTTGAATTTTATGGCAATTAAACTGGAATTTCGCTAGTCGTGCCTTTATTATCGCCTGCCATGGTCCAGGTCGAACGCCTTGGTACGTAGCTGGTACCCGATCACATGATATTTATCCGGAACATCAAATACCATCCAAGGAACCATAACCAACGCTTCAAAATGATCATTTCAAATTTTTTGGCATTTTACCGCAATTAAACTGGAATTCCGCCAGTCGTTCTTGTATTATCGCCTGCCATTGTCCAGGTTGGACGCCTTGGTACGGGGCTGGTACCGGACCGCATGATATTGGTCCGGGATATCAAATACGACCGAAGGAACCATAAATAACGCTTTGAAATGATGAAGTTACATTTTTTTTGAATTTTATGGCAATTAAACTGGAATTCCGCTAGTCGTGCCTGTATTATCGCCTGCCATGGTCCCAGCCGGATGCCTTGGTACGGATTCGGTACTAGATCGCATGATATTTGTACGGGACATCAAATACGATCCAAGGAACCATAACTAACGCTTCAAAATGATCAAGTTACATTTTGTGGTATTTTATGGCAATTAGACTGGAATTCCGCCAGCTGTTCCTGTATTATCGCCTGCCATGGTCCAAGCCGAACGCTTTGGTACGGAGCCGGTACCGGATCGCATGATATTTGTCCGGGACATCAAATACGATTCAAAGAACCATAACAAACGCTTCAAAATGATCAAGTTAAATGTTTGGCATTTTATTGCAATTAAACTGGAATTCCGCCAGTCATGCCTGTATTATCGCATGCCATGGTCCAGGCAGGACGCCTTGGTACGGAGCCGGTATCGGATGGCATGATATTTGTCCGACACATCAAATATGACACAAGGAACCATAACTAACTCTTCGAAATGATAAAGTTACATTTTTTTCATTTTATGGTAAACTGGAATTCTGCCAGTCGTTCCTGTATTATCGCCTACCATGGTCCAGGCCGGACGCCTTGGTACGGAGCCGGTACTGGATCGCATGATATTTCTCCGGGACATCTATTATGACCGAAGGAACCGTAACCAACCCTTCGAAATGATCCAGTTACATTTTCTGGCATTTTATGGCAATTAAACTGGAATTCCGCCAGTTGTGCCTGTATTATCTCCTGTCGTGGTCCAGGCCGGATGCCTTGGTACGTAGCCGGTACAGGATCGCATGATATTTTTCTGGGACATCAAATACAACCCAAGGAACCATAACTAACGCTTCAAAATATTAAAGTTACATTTTTTGGCATTTTATGGCAATTAAACTTGAATTTCGCCAGTCGTTGTTATCGCCTCCTATGGTCCTGGTCGGACGCCTTCGTGCGGAGCCGATACCGGATCGCATGATATTTGTCCGGGACATCTAATACGACCCAAGGAACCATAAACAACGCTTCGAAATGATCACGTTACATTTTTTTGCATTTTATGGTAATTAAACTGGAGTTCCTCCAGTCGTGCCTGTATTATCGCCTGCCATGGTCCAGGTCGGACGCCTTGGTACGGAGCCGGTACTGGATCGCATGATATTTGTCCGGGACATCAAATACGACCCAAGGAACCATAACCAACGCTTCGAAATGATCAAGTTACATTTTTTGGCATTTTATGGACTTTAAACTGGAATTCCGCTAGTCGTGCCTGTATTATCGCTTACCATGGTCCAGGTCGTACGCCTTGGTACGGAGCCGGTACCGGATCTCATGATATTTTTCTGGGACATCAAATACAACCCAAGGAACCATAATTAACGCTTCGAAATGTTAAAGTTACATTTTTGGCATTTTAAGGCAATTAAACTGGAATTTTGCCAGTCGTTATTATCGCCTCCTATGGTCCTGGCCGGACGTCTTTGTATGGAGCCGGTACCAGATTGCATGATATTTTTCCCGGATATCTAATACGACCCAAGGAACCATAACCAACGCTTCCGAATGATCACGTTACATTTTTTTTTTTGCATTTTATGGTAATTAAACTTGAATTCCTCCAGTCGTGCCTCTATTATCGCCTGCCATGGTCCCGACCGGATGCCTTGGTACGGAGCCGGTACTGGATCGCATGATATTTGTCCGGGACATTAAATACGACCCAAGGAACCATAACTAATGCTTCAAAATGATAAAGTTACATTTTTTGGAAGTTTATGGCAATTAAACTGGAATTCCGCCAGTCGTGCCTGTATTATCGCCTGGTATGGTCCAGGCCAGACGCCTTGGTACGGAGCCAGTACCGGATCGCATAATATTTTTTCGGGACATCAAATAATAACCAATGAACCATAACCAACACTTCTAACTGATCAAATTACATGTTTTGGTATTTTTTGACAATTAAACTGGAATTCCACTAGTGGTGCCTATATTATCACCTCCCGTGGTCCGAGACGGACGCCATGGTACGTAGTCGATATTGAATCGCTTGATATATTTTTGGGAAATCAAACACGACCCAAAGAAACATAACCAACGCTTTGAAATGATCACGTTACATTTTTTTGCATTTTATGGCAGTTAAACTGGAATTCCGCCAGTCGTGCCTGTATTATCGCCTGCCATGGTCCAGGCCGGACGCCTTGGTACAGAGACGGTACCGGATCACATGATATTTGTACGGGACATCAAGTACGACCCAAGGAACCATAACCAACACTTAAAAACTATCAATTTACATTTTTTGGCATTTTATCGCAATTAAACTGGAATTCTGCTAGTCGTGCCTATAATATCGCCTGCCATGGTCCAGGCCGGATGCCTTGGTACGGAGCTGGTACCAGATTGCATGATATTTGTCCGGGACATCAAATACAACCCAAGGAACCATAACCAATGCTTCGAAATGATCACGTTACATTTTTTTTGAATTTCATGGCAATTAAACTGGAATTCTGCCAGTCTTGCCTGTATTATCGCCTGCCATGGTCCCAGCCGGATGCCTTGGTACGGAGCCGGTACCGGATCGTATGATATTTGTCCGGGACATCAAATACGACCCAAGGAACCATAACTAACTCTTCAAAATGATCAAGTTACATTTTGTGGCATTTTATTGCAACTAAACTGGAATTTCGCCAGTCGTGCCTGTATTATCGCCTGCCATGGTCCAGGCCAAATGCCTTGGTGCGGAGCCGGTACCGGATCACATAATATTTTTGCGGGACATCAAATACGACCCACGAAACCATAACTAACTCTTCAAAATGATCAAGTTTCATTTTTTGGCATTTTATAACAATGAAACTGGAATTCCGCCAATCGTGCATGTATTATCGCCTCCCATGGTCCAGGCCGAATGCCTTGGTATGAAGCCGGTACTGAATCGCATGATATTTGTTCGGGACATCGAATACGACCCAAAGAACCATAGCCAACACTTCGCAATGATCAAGTTAAAAATTTTGGCAATTTATGGCAATTAAACTGGAATTTCGCCAGTCGTGTCTGTATTATCGCCTGCCATGGTCCCGGCCAGATGCCTTGGGACGGAGCCGGTACCGGATTGCATGATATTTTTCTGGGACATAAAATACGACCCAAGGAACCATAACTTACACTTTGAAATGATCAATTTAATTTGTTTGGCATTTTATCGCAATTAAACTGGAATTCCGCTAGTCGTGCTTGTATTATCGCTTGCCATGGTCCAGGCCGGACGCCTTGGTACGAAGCTGGTACCGGATCGCATGATATTGGTCTGGGACATCAAACACGACCCAAGGAACCATAACCAACTCTTCGAAAAGATCAAATAACATTTTTTTAATTTTATGGCAATTAAACTGGAATTCCGCCACTCGTGTCTATATTATCGCCTGCCATGGTCCAGACTGGACGCCTTGGTATAGAGCTGGTACCGGATAGCATGATATTTCTCCGGGACATCAAATACGACACAAGGAATCATAACCAATGCTTCGAAATGATCAAGTTAAATTTTTGGTATTTTATGGCAATTAAACTGGAATTCCTTAAGTCGTGCCTGTACTATCGCCTGGTATGGTCCAGGCCAGACGCCTTGGTACGGATCCGGTACCGGATCGCATGATATTTTTCTGGGATATCAAATATGACCCAAGGAACAATAAATAACGCTTTGAAATGATGAAGTTATATTTTTAGGCATTCTATAGCAATTAAACAAGAATTCCGAAAGTCGTGCCTGTATTATCGCCTACCATGGTCCAGGCCGGACGCCTTGGTATGGAGCCGATACCGGACCGCATGATACTTTTTCCGGACATCAAATATAACCCAAGGAACCATAACCAACACTTTGAAATGATCAAGTTACATTTTTGGCATTTTATGGTAATTAAATTGGAATTCCGCCAGTCGTGCCTGTATTATCGCCTGCCATGGTCCAGGCGGGACGCCTTGGTACGGAGCCGGTACCGAGTCGCATCATATTTGTCTGGGACATTAAATATGAAACAAGAACCATAACCAATGCTTAGAAATGATCAAGTTACATTTTTTGGCATTTTATGGCAATTAAACTGGAATTCCGCCAGTCGTGGCTGTATTAGCGCCTGCCATGGTCTAGGCCGGACACCTTGGTACGGAGCCAGTACAGGATTGCATGATATTTGTCCGGGACATCAAATAAGAGCCAAGGAACCATAACCAACACCTCGAAATGATTAAGTTACATTTTTTGGCATTTTATGCCAGTTAAACTGGAATTCCGCCAGTCGTGCATGTATTATCGCATGCCATGGTCCAGCCCGGACGCCTTGGTACGGAGCGGGTACCTCATGTCATGACATTTTTTCGGGACATCAAATACGATCCAAGGAACCATAACCAACGCTTTAAAATGATCAAGTTACATTTTTTGTCATTTTATGGTAAACTGGAATTCTGCCAGTCGTTCCTGTATTATCGCCTGCCATGGTCCAGGCCGGACGCCTTGGTACGGAGCCGGTACTGGATCGCATGATATTTCTCCGGGACATCTAATATGACCGAAGGAACCATAACCAACCCTTCGAAATGATCGAGTTACATTTTCTGGCGTTTTATGGCAATTAAACTGGAATTCCGCCAGTTGTGCCTGTATTATCTCCTGTCGTGGTCCAGGCCGGATGCCTTGGTACGTAGCCGGTACAGGATAGCATGATATTTTTCTGGGACATCAAATACAACCCAAGGAACCATAACTAACGCTTCAAAATGTTAAAGTTACATTTTTTGGCATTTTATGGCAATTAAACTTGAATTTCGCCAGTCGTTGTTATCGCCTCCTATGGTCCTGGTCGGACGCCTTCGTACGGAGCCGATACTGAATCGCATGATATTTGTCCGGGACATCTAATACGACCCAAGGAACCATAAACAACGCTTCGAAATGATCACGTTACATTTTTTTGCATTTTATGGTAATTAAACTGGAATTCCGCTAGTCGTGCCTGTATTATCGCCTGCCATGGTCCAGGTCGGACGCCTTGGTAAGGAGCCGGTACTGGATCGCATGATATTTGTCCGGGACATCAAATACGACCCAAGGAACCATAACCAACGCTTCAAAATGATCAAGTTACATTTTTTGGCATTTTATGGACTTTAAACTGGAATTCCGCCAGTCGTGCCTGTATTATCGCCTACCATGGTCCAGGTCGGACGCCTTGGTACGGAGCCGGTACCGGATCGCATGATATTTTTCTGGGACATCAAATACAACCCAAGGAACCATAATTAACGCTTCGAAATGTTAAAGTTACATTTTTGGCATTTTATGGCAATTAAACTAGAATTTCGCCAGTCGTTATTATCGCCTCCTATGGTCCTGGCCGGACGTCTTCGTACGGAGCCGGTACCAGATTGCATGATATTTTTCCCGGATATCTAATAAGACCCAAGGAACCGTAACCAACACTTCCGAATGATCACGTTACATTTTTTTTTGTTGCATTTTATGGTAATTAAACTTGAATTCCTCTAGTCGTGCCTCTATTATCGCCTTCCATGGTCTCGACTGGATGCCTTGGTACGGAGCCGGTACTGGATCGCATGATATTTGTCTGGGACATTAAATACGACCCAAGGAACCATAACTAATGCTTCAAAATGATAAAGTTACATTTTTTGGAAGTTTATGGCAATTAAACTGGAATTCCTCCAGTCGTGCCTGTATTATCGCCTGGTATGGTCCAGGCCAGACGCCTTGGTACGGAGCCAGTACCGGATCGCATAATATTTTTTCGGGACATCAAATAAAAACCAATGAACCATAACCAACACTTCTAACTGATCAAATTACATGTTTTGGTATTTTTTGACAATTAAACTGGAATTCCACTAGTGGTGCCTATATTATCACCTCCCGTGGTCCGGGCCGGACGCCATGATACGTAGTCGATATTGAATTGCTTGATATATTTTTGGGACATCAAACACGACCCAAAGAAATATAACCAACGCTTCGAAATGATCACGTTACATTTTTTTTGCATTTTATGGCAGTTAAACTGGAATTCCGCCAGTCGTGCCTGTATTATCGCCTGCCATGGTCCAGGCCGGACGCCTTGGTACAGAGACGGTACCGGATCACATGATATTTGTACGGGACATCAAGTACGACCCAAGGAACCATAACCAACGCATAAAAACTATCAATTTACATTTTTTGGCATTTTATCGCAATTAAACTGGAATTCCGCTAGTCGTGCCTATAATATCGCCTGCATGGTCCAGGCCGGACGCCTTGGTACGGAGCTGGTACCAGATTGCATGATATTTGTCCGGGACATCAAATACAACCCAAGGAACCATAACCAATGCTTCGAAATGATCACGTTACATTTTTTTTTAATTTCATGGCAATTAAACTGGAATTCTGCCAGTCTTGCCTGTATTATCGCCTGCCATGGTCCCAGCCGGATGCCTTGGTACGGAGCCGGCACCGGATCGTATGATATTTGTCCGGGACATCAAATACGACCCAAGGAACCATAACTAACTCTTCAAAATGATCAAGTTACATTTTGTGGCATTTTATTGCAACTAAACTGGAATTTCGCCAGTCGTGCATGTATTATCGCCTGCCATGGTCCAGGCCAAATGCCTTGGTGCGGAACCGGTACCGGATCGCATAATATTTTTGCGGGACATCAAATACGACCCACGAAACCATAACTAACTCTTCAAAATGATCAAGTT
The DNA here is from genome assembly GCA_005239505.1 of Nicotiana paniculata. Lineage (NCBI taxonomy): Eukaryota > Viridiplantae > Streptophyta > Magnoliopsida > Solanales > Solanaceae > Nicotiana > Nicotiana paniculata. The sequence continues at coordinate 24,022 of MDKI01045940.1, read as the reverse complement.
TCATTTTTTGGCATTTTATGGAAATGAAACTGGAATTCCGCCAATCGTGCCTGTATTATCGCCTCCCATGGTCCAGGCCGAATGCCTTGGTACGAAGCCGGTACTGAATTGCATGATATTTGTTTGGGACATCAAATACGAACCAAAGAACCATAGACAACACTTCGAAATGATCAAGTTAAATTTTTGGCAATTTATGGCAATTAAACTGGAATTCCGCTAGTCGTGTCTGTATTATCGCCTGCAATGGTCTCGGCCGGATGCCTTGGGACGGAGCCGGTACTGGATTGCATGATATTTGTCTGGGACATAAAATACGACCCAAGGAACCATAACTTACGCTTTGAAATGATCAATTTAATTTGTTTGGCATTTTATCACAATTAAACTTGAATTCCGCTAGTCGTGCTTGTATTATCGCTTGCCATGGTCCAGGCCGGACGCCGTGGTACGAAGCTGGTACCAGATCGCATGATATTGGTCCGGAACATCAAACATAACCCAAGGAACCATAACCAACTCTTCGAAAAGATTAAATTACATTTTTTTAATTTTATGGAAATTAAACTGGAATTCCGCCACTCGTGTCTATATTATCGCCTGCCATGGTCCAGACTGGACGCCTTGGTATAGAGCTGGTACCGGATAGCATGATATTTCTCCGGGACATCAAATACAACACAAGGAATCATAACCAACTCTTCGAAATGATCAAGTTACATTTTTGGTATTTTATGGATATTAAACTGGAATTCCGCAAGTCGTGCCTCTACTATCGCCTGGTATGGTCCAGGCCAGACGTCTTGGTACGGAGCCGGTACCGGATCGCATGATATTTTTCCGGGATATCAAATATGACCCAAGGAACCATAAATAACGCTTTGAAATGATGAAGTTATATTTTTAGGCATTCTATAGCAATTAAACAAGAATTCCGAGAGTCGTGCATGTATTATCGCCTACCATGGTCCAGGCCGGACGCCTTGGTATGGAGCCGATACCGGACCGCATGATATTTTTTCGGGACATCAAATATAACCCAAGGAACCATAACCAACACTTTGAAATGATCAAGTTACATTTTTGGCATTTTATGGTAATTAAACTAGAATTCCGCCAGTCGTGCCTATATTATCGCCTGCCATGGTCCAGGCGGGACGCCTTGGTACAGAGCCGGTACCGAGTCGCATCATATTTGTCTGGGACATTAAATATGAAACAAGGAACCATAACCAATGCTTAGAAATGTTCAAGTTACATTTTTTGGCATTTTATGGCAATTAAACTGGAATTCCGCCAGTCGTGGCTGTATTAGCGCCTGCCATGGTCCAGGCCGGACACCTTGGTACGGAGCCAGTACCGGATTGCATGATATTTGTCCGGGACATCAAATAAGACCCAAGGAACCATAACCAACACCTCGAAATGAATAAGTTACATTTTTTGGCATTTTATGCCAGTTAATTTGGAATTCCGCCAGTCGTGCCTGTATTATCGCCTGCCATGGTCCAGGCCGGACGCCATGGTACACTGCCATTACCGGATGGCATGATATTTTTCCGGGACATCGAATATGACCTACGAAACCATAAACCACACTTTGAAATGATCGAATTCCATTTTTTGGCATTTTATGGCTATTAAACTGGAATTCCGCCAGTCGTGCATGTATTATCGCATGCCATGGTCCAGCCTGGACGCCTTGGTACGGAGCCGGTACCTCATGTCATGACATTTTTTCGGGACATCAAATACGATCCAAGGAACCATAACCAACGCTTCGAAATGATCAAGTTACATTTTTTGTCATTTTATGGCAATTAAACTTGAATTTCGTCAGTCGTGCATGTATTATCGCATGCCATGGTTTAGGCCGGACGCCTTGGTACGTATCCGGTACCGGATCAAATTATATTTGTTCGGGATATCAAATATGACCCAAGGAACCATAACCAACACTTCGAAATGACCAAATTACATTACTTGGTATTTTATGGCAATTAAATTGGAATTCCGCCAGTCGTGCCTTTATTATCACCTACCATGGTCCAAGCCGGACGCCTTGGTACGAAGCCGGTAACGGGTCGCATGATATTTGTCCGGGATATTAAATATGACCTAAGGAACCATAACCAATGCTTCAAAATGATCAAGTTACATGTTATGGCATTTTATGGCAATTAAACTGGAATTCCGCCAGTCGTGCCTCTATTATCGCATCCATGGTCCAGGCCGGATGCCTTGGTATGGAGCGTGTACTGGATCGCATGATATTTTACATTTTTTGGCATTTTTTGGCAATTAAACTGGCATTACGCCAGTCGTGCCTGTATTATCGCCTGCCATGGTCCTGGCCGGACGCCTTGGTACGGAGCCGGTACCGCATCGCATGATATTTTTCCGGGACATGAAATACAACCCAAGGAACCATAACAAACGCTTTGAAATGATCAAGTTACATTTTTTGGCATTTAATGGCAATTAAATTGGAATTCCACAAGTCGTGCCTGTATTATTGCCTGCCATGGTCCAGGCCGGATGCCGTGGTACGTAGCCGATACTGAATTGCATGATATTTGTTCGGTACATAAAATATGACCCAGGGAACCATAACAAACGCTTTGAAATGATCAAGTTACATTTTTTGTCATTTTATGGCAATTAAACTGGAATTGCGCCAGCCAAGCCTGTATTATCGCCTGTCGTGGTCCAGGTCGGACTTCTTGTTACGGAGCCGGTACCGAATCTCATGATATTTGTCCGAGACATAAAATACGACCCAAGGAACCATAAACAACGCTTCGAAATGATCAAGTTACATGTTTTGGCATTTTATGGCAATTAAACTGGAGTTCTGTCAATCGTGCATGTATTATCGCCTGCCATGAACCACGTCAGGCGCCTTGGAACGGAGTCGGTACCGGATCACATGATATTTGTTCGAGATATAAAATATGACCCAAGGAACCATAACTAACGCTTTGAAATGATCAAGTTACATTTTTTGGCATTTTATAGCAATTAAACAGGAATTCTGACAGTCATGTCGGTATTATCGCCTGCCATGGTCCAGGCCGGACACCTTGGTACGAAGCCGGTACCGGGTCGCTTGATATTTGTCCGGGACATTAAATATGACCCAAGAAACCATAACCAATGCTTCGAAATGATCAAGTTACATATTTTGGCATTATGGCAATTAAAATTGAATTCCGTCAGTCGTGGATGTATTATCGCCTGCCATGGTCCAGGTCGGACGCCTTGATACGGAGTTGGTACCGGATCGCATGATATTTGTCCGGGATATCAAATACCAAAGAAAACATAACCAACACTTTGAAAGGATCTTACATTTTTTGGTATTTTATGGAAATTAAACTAGAATTCCGCCAAGCCGTGCCTGCATTATCGCCTTCCATGGTCCAGGCCGGACGCCTTGGTACGTAGGCGGTTGCGAATCGCATGATATATATCCCAGACATAAAATACAACCCAAGGATTCATAACCAACGCTTCGAAATTATCAAGTTACATTTTTTGGAATTTTATGGCAATTTAATAGGAATTCCGCCAGTCGTACCTGTATTATTGCCTGCCATAGTCCAGGCCGAACACCTTGGTACGGAGCCGATACCAGATCACTTGATATTTCTCCGGGACATCAAATACGACCCAAGGAACCATAACCAACGTTTCGAAATGATCAAGTTACATTTTTTGGGCATTTTATGGCAATTAAACTAGAATTCCGCCAAGTCGTTCCTACATTATCGCCTTCCATGGTCCAGGCCGGACGCCTTTGGATATTGCCGGTACTGAATCGCATGATATATTTCCGGGACATCAAATACAACCCAAGGATTCATAACCAACGCTTCGAAATGATCAAGTTACATTTTTTGGCATTTTATGGCAATTAAACTGGAATTCCGCCAGTCGAGCCTTTATTATCGCCTGCCATGGCCCAGGCCGGACGCCTTGGTACGGAGCCAGTACCGAATCACATGATATTTGCCAGGGATATCAAATATGACCCAAGGAACCATAACCAACACTTCGAAATGAGCAAGTTATATTTTTGCATTTTATTGTAATTAAAATGGAATTCTGCCAGTCGTGCCTGTATTATCGCTTGCCATGTTACAGGACGGATGCCTTGGTACGGAGCCGGTACTGGATCTCATGATATTTGTCCAGCACATCAAATACGACCCACAGAACCATAACAACCACTTTGAAATGATCAAGTTACATGTTTTGGCATTTTATGGCAATTAAACTGGAACTCCGACAGTCGTGCCTGTATTATCGTCATCCATGGTCCAGGCCGAACGGCTAGGTACGGAGCCAGTACTGGTCGCATGATATTTGTCCGGCATGTTAAATATGACCCAATGAACCATCACCAACACTTCAAAATGATCAAGTTACATTTTTTTGCATTTTATGGCAATTAAACTAGAATTACGCCAGTCGTGCCTCTATTATCGCCTGCCATGGTCCAGGCCGGACGCCTTGGTATAGAGCCGGTATCGGATCACATGATATTTCTCCAGGACATCAAATACGACCCACGAAACCATAACCAACAATTCGAAATGATTAAATTACATTTTTTGGCTTTTTATGGCAATTAGACTGGAATTCCGTTAGTCGTCCATGTATTATCGCCTGCCATGGTCCAGGCCGGATGCCTTGGCACGGAGCCGGTACCGGATCTCATTATATTTGTCTAGGACGTCAAATAGGACCCAAGGAACCATAGCAACCACTTCGAAATAATCAAGTTACATTTATTGGCATTTTATGGTAATTAAATTGGAATTCCGTTAGTCGTGCATGTATTATCGCCTGCCATGGTCCAAGGCGGACGCCTTGGTATGGAGCCGGTATCGGATCACATGATATTTGTCTGGGATATCAAATATGACCCAAGGAACCATAACAAATGCTTCGAAATGATCAAGTTACATTTTTTGGCCTTTTATGGCAATTAAACTGGAATTCCACCAGCCGTGCTTCTATTATCGCCTGCCATGGTCCAGGCAGGACGCCTTGGTACGGAGCCGGTACCGGGTCGCATGATATTCTTCCGGGACATTAAATATGACCCAAGGAACCATAAGAAATGCTTCGAAATGATCAAGTTACATTTTTTGGTATTTTATGGAAATTAAACTGGAATTCCGCCAGTTGTGCCTGTATTATCGCCTGCCATGGTACAGGCCGGACGCCTTGGTACGGAGCCGGTACCGGATCGCATGATATTTGTTTGGGACATTAAATACGACCCAAGGAACCATAACCAATGCTTCGAAATGATCAAGTTATATTTTTTGGAATTTTATGGAAATTAAATTTGAATTCCGCTAGAGGTGCCTGTATTATCGCCTGCCATGGTCCTGGCCGGACTCATTGGTACGGAGCTGGTACCGGATCACATGATATTTGTCCTAGACATCAAATACGTCCCAAGGAACCATAACCAACACTTCGAAATGATCAAGTTACATTTTTTGGCATTTTATGGTAATTAAACTGGAATGCCGCCAGTCGTGCCCGTATTATCGCCTGCCATGGTCCAGGCCGGAGGCCTCGGTACGGAGCTGGTACCGGATCGCGTGATATTTTTCAAAGATATTAAATACGACCCAAGGAACCATAACAAACGCTTCGAAATGATCAAGTTACATTTTTTGGCATTTTATGGCAATTAAACTGGGATTTCGCAAGTCGTGCCTGTATTATCGCCTGCCATGGTCCAGATCGGACGCCTTGGAATGGAGCCGGTATCGGATAACATTATATTTTTCTGGGACACAAATACGTCCCAAGGAACCATAACCAATGATTCGAAATGATCAAGTTACACTTTTTGGCATTTTATGGTAATTAAACTAGAATTCCGCAAGTCATGCCTGCATTATCGCCATCCATGGTCTAGGCCAGACGCCTTGGTGTGGAGCAGGTACCTAATCGCATGATATTTTTCCGGGACATCAAATACAACCCAAGGAACCATAACCAACTATTCTAAATGATCAAGTTACACTTTTTGGCATTTTAGGGCAATTAAACTAGAATTCCGCAAGTCATGCCTGCATTATCGCCATCCATGGTCTAGGCCAGACGCATTGGTGTGGAGCAGGTACCTGATCGCATGATATTATTCCGGGACATCAAATACAACCCATGGAACCATAACCAACTCTTCGAAATGATCAAGTTACACTTTTTGGCATTTTATGGCAATTAAACTAGAGTTCCGCAAGTCATGCTTGCATTATCGCCATCCATGGTCTAGGCCAAACGCCTTGGTGTGGAGAAGGTACTTGATCACATGATATTTTTCCGGGACATCAAATAGAACCCAAGGAACCATAACCAACTCTTCGAAATGATCAAGTTACATTTTTTGGCACTTTATCGCAATTAAACTTGAATTGCGCTAGTCGTGCCTGTATTATCTCCTACCATGGTCCAGGCCGGACGCCTTGGTACGGAGCCGGTACCGGATCGCATGATATTAGTCCAGGAGATTAAATGCAACCCAAGGAACCATAACCAACACTTCGAAATGATCAAGTTACAATTTTTGGAATTTTATGGAAATTAAATTGGAATTCCGCCAGTCGTGCCTGCATTATCGCTTGCCATGGTCCAGGCCAGAGGCCTTGGTACGGATCCGGTACCAGATGGCATGATATTTTTTCGGGACATCAAATACGACCCAAGGAACCATAACCAACGCTTCGAAATGATCAAGTTACATTTTTGGAATTTTATGGCAACTAAACTAGAATTTCGCCAGTCGTGCCCGTATTATCGCCTGCCATGGTCCAGGCCGGAGGCTTTGGTAGGGAGCCGGTACCGGATCGCATGATATTTCACCGGGACATTAAATACGATCCAAGGAACCATAAAAAACACTTCGAAATAATCAAGTTACATTTTTTGGAATTTTATAGCAATTAAATTAGAATTCCGCCAATCGTGCTTCTATTATCGCTTGCCATGGTCCAGGCTAGAGGCCTTGGTACGGAGCTGGTACCGAATCGCATGATATTTTTTTGGGACATCAAATACGACCCAAGGAACCATAACCAACGCTTTGAAATGATCAAGTTACATTTTTTGGCACTTTATGGCAATTAAAGTGGAATTCCGCTAGTTGTGCATGTATTATCGCCGGCCATGGTCCAGGTCGGACGCCTTGGTACGGAGCCGGTACCAGATCACATGATATTTGTCCGGGACATCAAATACAACCCAAGGAACCATAGCCAACGCTTCGAAATGATCAAGTTACATTTTTTGACATTTTATGGCAATTAAACTGGAATTTCGCAAGTCGTGCCTGTATTATCGCCTGCCATGGTCCAGGCCAGACGCCTTGGTATGGAGCCGGTATTGAATAGCATTATCTTTGTACGGGACATCAAATACATCCCTAGTAACCATAACCAACACTTCGAAATGATCAAGTTACTTTTTTTTGTATTTCATGGCAATTAAACTAGAATTTCGCAAGTCGTGCTTGTAGTATCGCCATCCATGGTCCAGGCCGGACACCTTGGTGTGGAGCAGGTACCAGATCACTTGATATTTTTTCGGGAGATCAAATACAACCCATGGAACCATAACCAACTCTTCGAAATGATCAAGTTACATTTTTGTCATTTTATGGCAATTACACTGGAATTCTGCAAGTCGTGCATGTATTAGCGTCTGCCATAGTCCAGGCCGGACGCCTTGGTACGGAGCCGGTATTGGATCACATGATATTTGTCCGGGACATCTAATACGAACCAAGGAACCATAACCAATGCTTCTAAATGATTAAGTTACATTTTTCGGCATTTTATGGCAATTAAACTGGAATTCCACCAATCGTGCCCGTATTATCGCCTGCCATGGTCCAGGCCGGACGTCTTGGTACGGAGCTGGTACCGGATCATATAATATTTTTCGGGACATCAAATACGACCGAAGGAAACATAACCAACGCTTCGAAATGATCAAGTTACATTTTTTGGCATTTTATGTCAATTAAACTGGAATTCTGCAAGTCGTGCATATATTATCGCCTGCCATGGACCAAGCCGGACGCCTTGGCACGGAGACGGTACTGGATCATATGATATTTGTCTGGGACATCTAATACGATCCAAGGAACCATAACCAGCGCTTCTAAATGATCAAGTTACATTTTTTGGCATTTTATGGAAATTAAACTGGAATTCCGCCAATCGTGCGTGTATTATCACCTGCCATGGTCCAGGCCAGAGGCCTTGGTACGGATCCGGTACCGGATCGCATGATATTTTTCCGGGACATCAAATACGACCCAAGGAACCATAACTACCGCTTTGAAATGATCAAGTTACATTTTTTGGCATTTTATGTCAATTAAACTGGAATTCTGCAAGTCGTGTATATATTATCGCCTGCCATGGACCAAGCCGGACGCCTTGGCACGGAGCCGGTATTGGATCATATGATATTTGTCCGGGACATCTAATACGATCCAAGGAACCATAACCAGCGCTTCTAAATGATCAAGTTACATTTTTTGGCATTTTATGGAAATTAAACTGGAATTCCGCCAATCGTGCGTGTATTATCACCTGCCATGGTCCAGGCCAGAGGCCTTGGTATGGATCCGGTACCGGATCGCATGATATTTTTCCGGGACATCAAATACGACCCAAGGAACCATAACTACCGCTTTGAAATGATCAAGTTACATTTTTTGGCATTTTATGTCAATTAAACTGGAATTCTGCAAGTCGTGTATATATTATCGCCTGCCATGGACCAAGCCGGACGCCTTGGCACGGAGCCGGTATTGGATCATATGATATTTGTCCGGGACATCTAATACGATCCAAGGAACCATAACCAGCGCTTCTAAATGATCAAGTTACATTTTTTTGCATTTTATGTCAATTAAACTGGAATTCCGCAAGTCGTGCCTGTCTTATCGCCTGCCATTGTCTAAGTCAGATGCCTGGGTACGGAGCCAGTACCATATCCCATGATATTTATCCGGGGCATCAAATACGACCTAAGGAACCATAGCCACTGCTTCGAAATGATCAAGTTAAATTTTTTGGTAGTTTATGGCAATTAAATTAGAAGTCTGCCAGTTGTGCCTGTACTATCTCTTCCATGGTCCAGGCCGGGCGCCTTGGTACGGAGCTGGTACAGGATATTTGTACGAGACATCAAATACGACCCAAGGAACCATAACCAACACTTCGAAATTATCAAGTTACATTTTTTGGCATTTTATGGCAATTAAACTAGAATTCCACCAGTCGTGCCTGTATTATCGCCTGCCATGGTCCAGGCCGGACGCCTTGGTACGGAGCAGGTATCGGATAACATGATATTTGTCCGGGACATCATATACGGCCCAAGTAACCATAACTAACGCTTCTAAATGATCAAGTTACACTTTTTGCCATTTTATGGCAAGTAAACTAGCATTATGCCAGAAGTCCTTGTATTATCACCTGCCATGGTCCAGGCCGCACGCCTTGGTACGGAGCTGGTACTGGATCGCATGATATTTGTCCGGGACATCATATACGACCCATGGAACCATAACCAACGCTTTGAAATGATCAAGTTACATTCTTTGGCATATTTATGGCAATTAAAGTGGAATTTCTCTAGTCGTGCCTATATTATCGCCTGCCATGGTCCAGGCAGGACGCCTTGGTACGGAGCCGGTACCCGATCGCATGATATTTTTCCGGCACATCAAATATGACCCAAGGAACCATAACCAACGCTTCGAAATGATCAATTTACATTTTTTTGCATTTTATGGAGGTTAAACTGGAATTTCGCTAGTCGTGCCTGTATTATCGCCTGCCATGGTCCAGGCCGGACGCCTTGGTACGGAGCCGGTATCGTATCACATGATATTTGTCCGAGACATCATATACGACCCAAAGAACCATAATCAACTCTTCGAAATGATCAACTTACATTTTTTGGCATTTTATGGCAATTAAACTGTAATTCCACCAATCGTGCATGTATTATCGCCTGCCAGGGTCAAGGTCGGACGCCTTAGTACGGGGCCGGTATTGGATAGCATGATATTTGTCCGGGTCATAAAATATGACCCAAGGAACCATAGCCAACGCTTCGAAATGATCAAGTTACATTTTTTCGCATTTCGTGTCAGTTAAACTGGAATTCCGCAAGTCGTGCCTGTATTATCGCCTGCCATAGTCTAGGCCGGAGCCGGTACCAGATAACATGATATTTGTCCGGGACATCAAATACGACCCAAGGAACCATAGGCAACGCTTCGAATTGATCTTACATTTTTTGGCATTTTATGGCAATTAAATTGGAACTTCGGCGGTCGTGCATGTATTACCGTCTGCCATGGTCAAGGCCGGACGCCTTGGTACGGAGCCGGTATTAGATAGCATGATATTTGCTCGGGACATTAAATACGACCCAAGGAACCATAACTAACGCTTTGAAATGATCAAGTAATATTTTTCGGAATTTTATGGCAATTAAACTGGCATTCTCCTAGAAGTGCCTGTATTATCTCCTGCCATGGTCCAGGCTGGACGCCTTGGTACGGAGCCGGTACCGGATCTCATGATATTTGTCCGTGATATTAAATACGACCCAAGGAACCATAACCAACGCTTCAAAATGATCAAGTTACATTTTTTGGAATTTTATGGAAATTAAATTGGAATTCCGCCAGTCGTGCATGTATTATCACCTTCCATGGTCCAGGCTGGAGGCCTTGGTACGGAGCCGTTACCGGATCGCATGATATTTTTTCGGGACATCAAATACGATCCAAGGAACCATAACCAACGCCTCAAAATGATCAAGTTACATTTTTGGCATTTTATGGCAATTAAACTGGAATTCTGCTAGTCGTGCCCGTATTATCGCCTGCCATGGTCCAGGCCGGTGGCCTTGGTATGGAGCCGGTAGCGGATCGCATGATATTTTTTTTGGACATTAAATACGACCCAAGGAACCATAACAAACACTTCTAAATGATAAAGGTACAATTTTTTGCATTTTATGGCAATTAAACTGGAATTCCGCAAGTCGTGCCTGTATTATCGCCTGCCATGGTCCAGGCCGGTGGCCTTGGTATGGAGCCGGTAGCGGATCGCATGATATTTTTTTTTGGACATTAAATACGACCCAAGGAACCATACCAAACACTTCTAAATGATAAAGGTACAATTTTTTGCATTTTATGGCAATTAAACTGGAATTCCGCAAGTCGTGCCTGTATTATCGCCTGCCATGGTCCAAGCCGGACGCCTTGGTATGGAGCCGGTATCCGATAGCATGATATTTGTCCGGGACATCGAATACGACCCAAGGAACTATAACCAACACTTCGAAATGATCATGTTACATTTTTAGGCCTTTTATGGCAATTAAACTGGAATTCCACCAGTCGTGCCTGTATTATCGCCTGCTATAGTCCAGGCCGGACGCCTTGGTACGAAGCCGGTACTGGATCGCATGATGTTTGTCCGGGACATCAAATACGACCCTAGAAACAATAACCCACGCTTCGAAATGATCAATTTACATTTTTTGGCATTTTCTTGCAATTAAACAGGATCTGCCAGTCGTGCATGTTTTATCGCTTGCCATGGTCCAGGTCGGACGCCTTGGTACGGAGCCGGTACCGGATCGCATGATATTTTTCTGGGACATAAAATACAACCCTAGGAACCATAACTAACGCTTCGAAATTTTAAAGTAACATTTTTTGGCAGTTTATGGTAATTAAACTGGAATTTCGCCAGTCGTTATTATGGCCTCCTATGGTCCTGGCTGGACTCCTTCGTACGGAGCCGGTACCGCATCGCATGATATTTGTCCGGGACATCTAATACGACCCAAGGAACCATAACCAACGCTTCGAATTGATCAAGTTACATTTTTTGGCATTTTATGGCAATTAAACTGGAATTCCGCCGGTCGTGCCTGTATTTACGTCTGCCATGGTCCCGGCCGGACGCCTTGGTACGGAGCCGATTTCAGATCGCATGATATTTTTCCGGGACATCAAATACGACCAAAGGAACCATAACTAACGCTTCGAAATGATCAAGTTACATTTTTCGGCATTTTATGGCAATTAACCTGGAATTCTGCCAGTCGTGCCTGTATTACCGCCTGCCATGGTCCAGGTCGGACGCCTTGGTACTGAGCCGGTACTGGATCGCGTGATATTTGTACGGGACATCAAATACGACCCAAGGAACTATAACCAACGCTTCAAAAGGATCAAGTTACATTTTTTGGCATTTTATGGCAATTAATCTGGAATTCCGCCAGTCGTGCTTGTATTATCGCCTGCCATGGTCCTGGCCGGACGCCTTGGTATGGAGCCAGTACCAGATCCTTGATATTAGTCCGAGATAGAAAATACGACCCAAGGAACCATCACCAATGCTTCGTAATGATCAAGTTACATTTTTTAGCATTTTATGACAATTAAACTAGAATTCCGCAAGTCGTGCCTGTATTATCGCCTGGCATGGTCCAGGCCTGACGCCTTGGTACAGAGCCGGTACCGGATCGCATGATATTTTTCCAGGACATAAAATACGATACAAGGAACGATAACCAACTCTTCAAAATGATCAAGTTACATTTTTTGGCATTTTATGGCAATTAAATATGAATTCCGCCCGTCCTGCATGTATTATCGCCTGCCATGGTCCAAGCCGGACGCCTTGGTAGGGAGCCGGTACCAGATCACATGATATTTGTTCGGGACATAAAATACTACCCAAGGAACTATAACCAACACTTCGAAATGATCATGTTACATCTTTTGGCATTTTATAGCAATTAAACTCGAATTCCGCAAATCGTGCCTCTATTATCGCCTGCCATGGACCAGGCCGGACGCCTTGGTACAGAGCCGGTACCGGATCGCATAATTTTGTTTGGTAAATCAATATGACCTAAGGAACAATCACCAATACTTCGAAATGATCAATTTACATTTTTGGCATTTTCTGGCAATAAATTAGGAATTTCGCTAATCGTGCTTGTATTATCGTCTACCATGGTCCACGTCGGACGACTTGGTACGGAGCCGGTACCGGATTGCATGATATATGTCGGGGACATCAAATACAACCCAAGGAACCATATATAACGCTTCGAAATGATCAAGTTACATTTTATGGCATGTTATGGCAATTAAACTGGAAATTCGCTAGTCGTTATTATCGCCTGCCATGGTCCAGGCCGGACGCCTTGGTACGGAGCTGGTATCGGATCGCATGATATTTGTCTGGGGCATCTAATACGACCCAATGAACCATAACCAACACTTCGAAATGATCAAGTTATATTTTTTTGCATTTTATGGCAATTAAACTGGAATTCCGCCAGTCGTGCTTGTATTATTGCCTGCCATGGTCCCAGCCGGATGCCTTGGTACGGAGCCACTACCGGATCGCATGATATTTGTCCGGGACATCAAATAAAACCCAAGGAACCATAACCAACGCTTCGAAATGATCACGTTACATTTTTTTTGCATTTTATGGCAATTAAATTTGAATTCCGCCAGTCGTACCTGTATTATCGCCTGCCATGGTCTCGGCCGGACGCCTTGGTACGGAACCGGTACCGAATCGCATGATATTTTTCCGGGATATAAAATACGAACCAATGAACCATAACTAACGCTTCAAAATGAGCAAGTTACATTTTTTTGCATTTTATGGCAATTAAACTAAAATACCGTCAGTCGTGCCAGTATTATCACCTGCCATGGTCCAAGACGGACGCCTTGCTACGGAGCCATGACTGGATCGCATGATATTTGTCCGGGACATCAAATACGACCCAAGGAACCATAACCAACGGTTCGAAATGATCAAGTAACATTTTTTGGCATTTTATGGCAATTAAACTGGAATTCCACCAGTCGTGCCTCTATTATCGCCTGTCGTAGTCCAGGCCGGACGCCTTGGTACATAGCCGGTACTGAATCGCATGGTATTTGTTCGGGACATCAAATACGACCCAAGGAACCATAACCAACACTTCAAAATGGTCAAATTACATTTTTTGGCATTTTATGCTAATTTAACTAGAATTCCTCCAGTCGTGCCAATATTATCGCCTGCCATGGTCCCGGCCGGATGCCTTGGTACGGAGCCGGTACCGGATCGTATGATATTTGTCCGGGACATCAAATATTACCCAAGGAACCATAACTAACGCTTCAAAATGATAAAGTTACATTTTTTGGCATTTTATGGCAATTAAACTGGAATTCCGCCAATCGTGCATATATTATCGCCTGCTATGGTCCAGGCCAGACGCCTTGGTACGGAGCCAGTACCGGATCGCATAATATTTTTTGGGACATCAAATACTACCCAACGAACCATAACCAACACTTAGAGATGCTCAAATTACATTTTTTGTTATTTTCTAGCAATTAAATTGGAATTCCACAAGTGGTGCCTATATTATTGCCTCCCGTGGTCCAGGGCGGACGCCTTGGTACGTAGTCGGTATCGGATCGCATGATATTTGTCTGGGACATCCAATCCGACCCAAAGAACCATAACCAATGCTTCGAATGATCACATTGCATTTTTTTGCATTTTATGGTGGTTAAACTGGAATTCCGCCAGTCGTGCCTGTATTATCGCTTGCCATGGTCCACGCCGGACGCCTTGGTACAGAGACGGTACTGGATTGCATGATATTTGTGCGGGACATCAAATACGACCCAAGGAACCATAACCATCACTTCAAAATGATCAATTTACATTTTTTGGCATTTTATCGCAATTAAACCGGAATTCCGCAAGTCGTGCTTGTATTATCGCCTGCCATGGTCTAGGCCGGACGCCTTGATACGTAGCCGGTACCGGATCGCATGATATTTTTCCGGGACATAAAATACGACACAAGGAACCATAACTAACTCTTAGAAATGATAAAGTTACTTTTTGGCATTTTATGACAATTAAACTGGAATTCCGCCAATCGTGCCTGTATTATCGCTTGCCATGGTCCAGGCCGGACGCCTTGGTACGGAGCCAATATCGGATCGAAATGATCCATAAGCAACGCTTCGAAATGATCAAGTTACATTTTTTGGCATTTTCTTGCGATTAAACAGGAATTCCGCCAGTCGTGCCTGTATTATCGCCTGCCATGGTCCTGGCCGGATGCCTTGGTACGGAGCCGGTATCGGATCGCATGACATTTTTCCTGGATATCAAATACGACCCAAGGAACCATACCTAACGCTTCGAAATTAGCAAGTTATATTTTTTGGCATTTTATGGAAATTAAACTAGAATTCCGCTAGTCGTGCCTGTATTATCAACTGCCATGGTCCAGGCCGGACGCCTTGCTACGGAGCCATGACTGGATCGCATGATATATGTCCGGGACATCAAATACGACCCAAGGAACCATAACCAACGGTTCGAAATGATCAAATTACATTTTTTGGCATTTTATGGCAAGTAAACTGGATTTCCGCCAGTCGTGCATGTATTATCGCCTGCCGTGGTCCAGGCCGGACGCCTTGGTACATAGCCAGTACCGAATCGCATGATATTTTTTCGAGATATCAAATACGACCCAAGGAACCATAACCAACACTTCGAAATGATCACATTAATATTTTTTTTGCATTTTATGGTAATTTAACTGGAATTCCTCCAGTCGTGCCTGTATTATCGCCTGCCATGGTCCCAGCCGGGTGCCTTGGTGCGGAGCCGGTACCGGATCGTATAATATTTTTTTGGCACATCAAATACTACCCAAGGGACCATAACCAACGCTTAGAAACGATCAAATTACATTTTTTGTTATTTTCTGGCAATTAAATTGGAATTCCACCAGTGGTGCCTATATCATCGCCTCCCATGGTCCAGGTCGGACGCCTTGGTACGTAGTCGGTTATGGATCGCATGATATTTTTCCGGGACATCAAACACAACCCAAAGAGTCATAACCAATGCTTCGAATGATCACGTTGCATTTTTTTGCATTTTATGGCAGTTAAACTGGAATTCCGCCAGTCGTGCCTGCATTATCGCTTGCCATGGTCCAGGCCGGACGCCTTGGTACAGAGACGGTACCGGATTGCATGATATTTGTGCAGTACATAATACGACCCAAGGAACCATAAACAACGCTTCAAAATTATCAGCTTACATTTTTTGGCATTTTATAGCAATTAAACTGAAATTCCGCCACTCGTGCCTATATTATCGCCTGCCATGGTCCAAGCTGGACGCCTTGGTACGGAGCCGCTACCAGATCGCATGATATTTGTCCAGGACATCAATTATGACCCAAGGAACCATAACCAACTCTTCGAAATGATCAAGTTAATTTTTTTGGCATTTTATAGCAATTAAACTGGAATTCCGCCAGTCGTGCCTGTATTATCGCCTGCCATCGTCCAGGCCAGACGCCTTGATACGTAACCATTATCGGATCACATGATATTTGTCCGGGACATAAATACGACCCAAGGAACCATAACCAATGCTTCGAAATGATCAAGTTACATTGTTTGGAATTTTATGGCAATTAATTTGGAATTCCGCCAGACGTGCCTGTATTATTGCCTGCCATGGTCGAGGCCGGACGCCTTTGTACGGAGCCGGTACCGGATGGCATGATATTTGTCTGAGGCATCAAATATGACACAAGGAACCATAACTAACGCTTCGAAATGATAAAGTTACACTTTTGGCACTTATTGCAAATAAACTGGAATTTCGCCTGTCATGCCTGTATTATCGCCTCCCATGGTCCAAGTCGGACGCCTTGGTACGAAGCCGGTACGGAATCACATGATATTTTTCCGGGACATCAAATATGAACCAAAGAACCATAACTAACGCTTCAAAATGATCAAGTTACATTTTATGGCATTTTGTGGCAATCAAACTGGAATTCCGCCAGTGGTGCGTGTATTATCGCCTACCATGGTCCAAGCCGGACGCTTTGGTATGGAGCCGGTACCGGATCTAATGATATTTTTCCGGGACATTAAATACTACCCAAGGAACCATAAACAATGCTTCGTAATGATCAAGTTACATTTTTGGCATTTTATGGCAATTAAACTCGAATTTCGCCAGTCGTGCGTGTATTATCTCCTACTGTGGTCCAGGACGGACGCCTTGGTACGTAGTCGGTATCAGATCGCATGATATTTGTCCGGGAAATCAAACACGACCCAAAGAACCATATTCAATGCTTCAAATGATCACATTACTTTTTTTGTGCATTTTATCGCAATTAAACAGGAATTCCGCCAGTCATGCCTGTATTATCACCTGCCATGGTCCAGGCGGGACGCCTTGGTACGGAGCCGGCACCAAATCACATGATATTTAGCCAGGAAATAAAATACGATCCAAGGAACCATAACCAACTCTTCGAAATGATTAAGTTAAATTTTTTGGCATTTTGTGGTAATTAAATAGGAATTTCTCCAGTGATGTCTGTATTATCGCCTGCCATGGTCCCGGCCGGATGCCTTGGCATGGAGCAGGTACCGGATCGCATGATATTTGTCCGAAACATCAAATACGACCCAAGGAACCATAACTAACGCTTCAAAATGCTCAAGTTACAATTTTCGGCATTTTATGGAAATTAAACTGCAATTCCGCCAGTCATGCCTGTATTATCGCCTGCCATGGTCCAGGCCGGACGCCTTGGTACACAGCCAGTACCCGATCGCATAATATTTTTTCGGGACATCAAATACTACCCAAGGAACCATAACCAATGCTTCGAAATGATCAAATTACATTTTTTTGGCATTTCTGGCAATTAAACTGGAATTCCGCTAGTGGTGCCTGTATTATCGCCTCTCGTGGTCCGGGCCGTATGCCTTGGTACGTAGTCTCTATCAGATCACATGATATTTGTCCGGGACAGCTAATACGACCCAAGGAGCCGTAACCAACGCTTCGAATTGATCACGTTAAATTTTTTTTGCATTTTATGGTAATTAAACTAGAATTCCTCCAATCGTGCTTGTATTATCTCCTATCGTGAACCAGAACGGACGCCTTGGTACGTAGTCGGTATCGGATCGCATGATATTTGTCCGGGAAATCAAACACGAACCAAAGAACCATAATCAATGCTTCGAAATGATCACGTTACTTTTTTAATGCATTTTATCGCAATTAAACTGGAATTCCGCCAGCCGTGACTGTATTATCGCCTGCCATGGTCTAGGCGGGACACATTGGTACGAAGCCGTACCAAATCGCATGATATTTAGCCAGGACATCAAATACGACCCAAGGAACCATAACCAACTCTTCGAAATGATCAAGTTAAATTTTTTGGCATTTTGTGGCAATTAAACTGGAATTCCGCCATTCGTGCTTGTATTATCGCTTGTCATGGTCAAGGACGGACGCCTTGGTACGGAGCCGGTACCGGATCGCATGATATTTTTCCGGGACATCAAATACTACCCAAGGAACCATAACCAACGCTTCGAAATGTTCAATTTACATTTTTTGGCATTTTATGGACTTTAAACTGGAATTCCGCAAGTCGGGCTTGTATTATCACCTGCCATGGTCCAGGCCGGACGCCTTGGTTCGGAGCCGGTACCAGATCGCATGATATTTGTATGGGACATCAAATACGACCCAAGGAACTATAACCAATTCTTCAAAATGATCAAGATATATTTTTTGGCATTTTATGGCAATTAAACTGGAATTCTGCCAGTCGTGCCTGTATTATCGCCTGCCATGGTCCAGGCCGAACGCCTTGGTACGGAATCGGTACCGGATCGCATGATATTTATCCGGGATATCAAATACGACCCAAAGAACGATAACCAACGCTTCGAAATGATCAAGTTGAATTTTTTTGCATTTTATGGCAATTTAATAGGAATTTCTCCAGTGCTGTTTGTATTATCGCCTGCCATGGTCCAGGCCGAACGCCTTGGTACGGAATCGGTACCGGATCGCATGATATTTGTCCGGAACATCAAATACGACCCAAGGAACCATAACTAACGCTTCAAAATGCTCAAGTTACATTTTTTGGCATTTTATGGCAATTAAACTGGAATTTAGTCAGTCTTGCCTGTATTATCGCCTGCCATGGTCCAGGCCGGACTCCTTGGTACAGAGCCAGTACCGGATCGCATAATATTTTTTCGGGACATCAAATACTACCCAAGGAACAATAACCAACGCTTCAAAATGATCAAGTTACATTTTTTGGCATTTCTGGTAATTAAACTGGAATTCCGCCAGTGGTGCCTATATTATCGCCTCTCGTGGTCCGGGCCGTATGCCTTGGTACGTAGTCGCTATCGGATCGCATGATATTTGTCCGGGACATCAAATATGACCCAAGGAACTGTAGCCAATGCTTCGAAATGATCACGTTACATTTTTTTTGCATTTTATGGTAATTAAACTGGAATTCCTCCAATCGTGCCTGTATTATCTCCTACCGTGGTCCAGGGCGGACGCCTTGGTGCGTGGTTGGTATCAGATCATATGATATTTGTCTGGGAAATCAAAGACGACCCAAAGAACCATAATCAACACTTCGAAATGATCACGTTACTTTTTTTGTGCATTTTATCGCAATTAAACTGGAATTCCGCCAGTCATGCTAGTATTATCGCCTGCCATGGTCCAGGCGGGACGCCTTGGTACGGAGCCGATACCGAATCGCATGGTATTTAGTCAGGACATCAAATACGACCCAAGGAATCATAACCAACTCTTCGAAATGATCAAGTTAAATTTTTTGGCATTTTGTGGTAACTAAACTGGAATTCCGCCATTCGTGCATGTATTATCGCCTGCCATGGTCCAGGCGGGACGCCTTGGTACGGAGCCGATACCGAATCGCATGGTATTTAGTCAGGACATCAAATACGACCCAAGGAATCATAACCAACTCTTCGAAATGATCAAGTTAAATTTTTTGGCATTTTATGGACTTTAAACTGGAATTCCGCCAGTCGGGCCTGTATTATCACCTGCCATGGTCTAGGCCGGACGCCTTGGTTCGGAGCCGGTAGAAGATCGCATGATATTTGTCCAGGACATCAAATACGATCCAAGTAACAATAAACAACGCTTCTAAATGATCAAGTTATATTATTTGGCATTTTATGGCAATTAAACTGGAATTCTGCCAGTCTTGCCTGTATTATCGCCTGCCATGGTCCAGGCCAAACGCCTTGGTACGGAGTCGGTACCTGATCGCATGATATTTATCTAGGACATCAAATACGACCCAAAGAACCATAACCAACGCTTCGAAATGATCAAGTTAAATTTTTTGGCATTTTATGGCAATTAAATAAGAATTTCTCCAGTGCTGTCTCTATTATCTCCTGCCATGGTCCTGCCGGATGCCTAGGTACGGAGCAGGTATCGGATCGCATGCTATTTTTTCGGAACATCAAATACGACCCGAGGAACTATAACTAACACTTCAAAATGCTCAAGTTACATTTTTTGGCATTTTATGGCAATTAAACTGGAATTCAGCTAGTCGTGCTTGTATTATCGCCTGCCATGGTCCAGGCCGGACGCCTTGGTACAGAGCCAGTACCGGATCGCATAATATTTTTTTGGGACATCAAATACTACCTAAGGAACCATAACCAACGCTTCGAAATGATCAAGTTACATTTTTGGCATTTTCTGGCAATTAAACTGGAATCCCGCCAGTGGTGCCTGTATTATCGCCTCTCGTGGTTGAGGTTGTATGCCTTGGTACGTAGTCGGTATCGGATCGCATGATGTTTTTCTAGGACATAAAATACGACCCAAGGAACCGTAACCAACGCTTCGAAATGATCATGTTACATTTTTTTTTCATTTTATGGTAATTAAACTGGAATTCCTCCAATCGTGCCTGTATTATCGCTTGCCATGGTCCTGGCCGGACGCCTTTGTACAGAGCCGGTACCAGATCGCGTGATATTTTTACGGGACATCAAAAATGACCCAAGGAACATAACTAACGCTTCAAAATGATCAAGTTATATTTTTTTGCATTTTAAGGCAATTAAACTAGAATGTTATCGCTTGATATGGTCCAGGCCGGACGCCTTGGTACGGAGCCGGCACCGGATCACATGATATTTTTCCAGGATATCAAGTACGACCTAAGGAACCATAACCAACGCTTCGAAATGATCAAGTTACATTTTTTGGCATTTTATGGCAATTAAACTGGAATTCCGCCAGTCGTGGCTGTATTATGTCCTACCGTGGTCCAGGACGGACGCCTTGGTACATAGTCGGTATCGAATCACATGATATTTGTCCGGGATATCAAACAAGACCCAAAGAATCATAATCAATGCTTCAAAATGATCACGTTACTTTTTTTGTGCATTTTATCGCAATTAAACTGTAATTCCGCCAGTCGTGCTAATATTATCGCTTGCCATGGTCCAGGCGGGACGCCTTGGTACGGAGCCGGTACCGAATCGCATGATATTTAGCCAGGACATCAAATAAGACCCAAGGAACCATAACCAACTCTTCGAAATGATCAAGTTAAATTTTTTAGCATTTTGTGGCAATTAAACTGGAATTCCGCCATTCGTGCCTGTATTATTGCCTGCCATGGTCCAGCCGGACGCCTTGGTACGGAGCCGGTACCAGATCGCAAGATATTCTTTTGGTACATCAAATACTACCCAAGAAACCATAAGCAACGCTTCGAAATGATCAATTTACATTTTTTGGCATTTTATGGACTTTAAACTGGAATTCCGCCAATCGAGGCCTGTATTATCGCCTGCCATGGTCCAGGCCGGATGCCTTGGTTCGGAGCCGGTACCAGATCGCATGATATTTGTCCAGGACATGAAATACGACCCAAGGAACAATAAACAACGCTTCGAAATGATCAAGTTATATTTTTTTGCATTTTATGGCAATTAAACTGGAATTCATCTAGTCGTGCCTGTATTATTGCCTGCCATGGTCCAGGCCAGACGCCTTGGTACAGAGCCAGTACCGGATCGCATAATATTTTTTCGGGACATAAAATACGACACAAGGAACCATAACTAACACTTCAAAATGATCAAGTTACATTTTTTGGCATTTTATGCCAATTAAACTGGAATTCCGCCAGTCGTGCCTGTATTATCGCCTGCCATGGTCCAGGCGGGACGCCTTGGTACGGAGCCGGTATCGAATCGCATGATATTTATCCAGGACATCAAATACGACCCAAGGAACCATAACAAACTCTTCGAAATGATCAAGTTAAATTTTTTAGCATTTTCTGGCAATTAAACTGGAATTTTGCCATTCGTGCCTGTATTATCGCCTGCCATGGTCCAGGCCAGACGCCTTGGTACGGAGCCGGTACCGGATTGCAAGATATTTTTCCGGGACATCAAATACTACCCAAGGAACCATAACCAACGCTTCGAAATGATCAATTTACATTTTTTGGAATTTTATGGACTTTAAACTGGAATTCCGCCAGTGGGGCCTATATTATCCCCTGCCATGGTTCAGGCCGGACGCCTTGGTTCGGAGTCGGTACCAGATCGCATGATATTTTTCCAGGACATCAAATACGACCCAAGGAACAATAAACAACGCTTCAAAGTGATCAAGTTATATTTTTTGGCATTTTATGGCAATTAAACTGGAATTCTGCCAGTCGTGCCTGTATTATTGCCTGCCAAGGTCCAGGCCGAACGCCTCGGTACGGAGCCGGTACCGGATCGCATAATATTTATCCGGGACATCAAATTCGACCCAAAGAACCATAACCAATGCTTCGAAATGATCAAGTTAAAATTTTTGGCATTTTATGGCAATTAAATAGAAATTTCTTCAGTGCTGTCTGTATTATCTCCTGCCATGGTCCCGGTCGGATGCCTTGGTACGGAGCAGGTACCGGATCGCATGATATTTGTACGGAACATCAAATACGACCCAAGGAACCATAACTAACGCTTCAAAATGCTCAAGTTACATTTTTTAGCATTTTATGGAAATTAAATTGGAATTCAGCTAGTCGTTCCTGTATTATCGCCTCCCATGGTCCAAGCCGGACGCCTTGGTACAGAGCCAGTACCGGATCGCATAATATTTTTTTTGGGACATCAAATACTATCCAAGGAACCATAACCAACGCTTCGAAATGATAAAGTTACATTTTTTGGCATTTTCTGGCAGTTAAACTGGAATTCCACCAGTGGTGCCTGTATTATCGCCTCTCGTGGTCCAGGCCGTATGCCTTGGTACGTAGTAGCTATCGGATCGCATGATATTTGTCCGGAACATCAAATACGACCCAAGTAACCGTAACCAATTCTTCGAAATGATCACGTTACATTTATTATGCGTTTTATGGTAATTAAACTGAAATTCCTCCAACCGTGCCTTTATTATCGCCTGCCATGGTCCTGGCCGGACGCCTTTTACAGAGCCGATACCGGATCGCGTGATATTTTTCCGGGACATCAAAAATGACCCAAGGAACCATAATTAACGCTTCGAAATGATCAAGTTACATTTTTTGGCATTTTAAGCCAATTAAACTGGAATTACGCTAGTCGTGCCTGTATTATCGCTTGACATGGTCCAGGCCGGACGCCTTGGTACGGAGCCGGCATCGGATCACATGATATTTTTCCGGGATATCAAGTACGACCTAAGGAACCATAACTAACGGTTAGAAATGATCAAGTTACATTTTTTGGCATTTAATGGCAATTAAACTGGAATTTCGCCAGTCGTGCCTGTATTATCGCCTGCCGTGGTCCAGGTCGGACGCCTTTTTTCTTTGTTATGTAGCCGGTACCGGATCACATGATATTTGTACGGGACATCAAATACGACCCAAGGAACCATAACGAATGCTTCAAAATGATCATGTTACGTTTTTTTGCATTTTATGGCAATTAAACTGGAATTCCTCCAGTCGTGCCAATATTATCGCCTTC
>ML349087.1:0-31774 GCA_005239505.1 Nicotiana paniculata | reverse complement strand
GAGGCTGGTGCATCTGGTTGTCGGACCGGAGCTTGACTTGATATTAGACGGACTTGACTTCACAATGAGTTGCTTTTCCTCCTGGCAATCTCCTGTAGCACCATGGGGTTTTCTTTTGCTTATTTCCCGTCTATTTCCTTCAGACAGTGGGACTGTATATTATATCTTTTGTATATTCTGTTAGTATGTTCGTAGGACTTGTGACACTAGTTCCTGGCACACACGTGATAGTTGTTATGGATTTCAGGTTTGTATATATATATTGGCTCACGCCTCTTAATGACTGCTTTTGATTAAAAACAGGCTAATTATCCTTGTCGATTCATGTTTTAAGTTTTAAAAACTAAGTATATGTTGAAATGTTTAATCTAATAAGAAAGAACCCTTAGTAAATTGAGTGTTGGCTTGCCTGACCCCGCTGTTGGGCACCATCACGACCTAAGATAGGATTTTGGGTTGTGACCACATGGTATCAGAGCACTAGGTTCACGTGAGTCTCACGAATCACGGGCAAACCCAGTAGAGTCTTGCAGATCGGTACGGAGACGTTTGTACTTATCCTTAGGGGGCTATAGGGTGTTAGGAAACCTCTCTTTGTTCTTATTCTATCGTGCAGTCGATGATTTACTAAATTCATTCTTCTATTCTCTCACATATGGTGAGGACGCGTGCTTCTAATGTTCCAGACCCGGGAAGGGCCGCTACCCCCGCTGTCCGAGGCCACGACAAAGGTCGGGGGAGGGCACCAGCCCGCGGTAGGGGACGAGGGCGTCCCAGAGCTATTCCGATTCCGCCACCAGAGGACCCTATTATAGAAGAGCAGAACGAGGTGCCTCCAACAGATCCTGCACCAGTAGACTTCATGATGGCGCCAGGCTTCCAGGCAGTCATGGGCCGTATGATGAGATTTATGAACACTATGTCCCAGGCTGGTTTATTTCCAGCAGATCCTGCCACTTCTCAGGTGGGAGGGGGAGTCCAGCCCCCTACTGCCCAGGCTGCAGACCAGACAGCAGCGTTACATCATACCCCGGGTACACTACCCGTGGGTGGGGTCCAGCCTGTTGCAGCAGCACCTGAGCCCAGACCAGCTACGGACGGCGATCCGCAGAAGCTATTGGATAGATGGACCCGATTGCACCCTCCAGTATTTGGGGGTGAGGGAGGCGAGGATGCCTAGGATTTTGTGGATAGGTGCAGGGACAGACTGCACAACATGAGGATACTATAGTTCCATGGAGTGGATTTCACTACCTTTCAGTTGGAGGGCAGAGCTCGTAGGTGGTGGCAGTCCTATGTTCTCAGCAGGCCAGCAGATTCTCCTCCTATCACTTAGGAGCAGTTCACGCAGATGTTTCTAGATAGGTATATTCCACCTTCTGAGAGGGAAGATCTGCCGTATCAGTTTGAGTGGCTAGAGCAGGGGCAGATGTCAGTGACAGATTATGACGCCAGATTTTCAGTGTTGTCTCGCCATGCACTCATGATACTACCTACTGATG
Organism: Nicotiana paniculata; assembly: GCA_005239505.1. Lineage (NCBI taxonomy): Eukaryota > Viridiplantae > Streptophyta > Magnoliopsida > Solanales > Solanaceae > Nicotiana > Nicotiana paniculata. The sequence goes on along the minus strand of ML349087.1, from coordinate 30,272 downwards.
CAGAGAGGGTGCGAAGATTTGTGGCTGGGTTGCATCTAGTTATTAGGACCCCCATGGCCCGAGAGGTGGAGATGGGTACTCCTAATTAGCTCATGGTAGAGATTGCTCGCAGGATCGAGGGGTATCGGTCGAGGAGCAGGGAGCAGGGGTAGCAGGACAAGAGGGCTAGATTCTCTGGAGATTTCAGAAGTGCCCCAGCTAGGGGCAGAGGTCAGTTTAGCAGCAGTCAGCCCAGCAGGCCTTTATATTCAGCACCTCCACCACCTCCCCGAGGTGTTCCAGTGAGGCCTCATTTTAGCGCCATGCCAGAGTGTTCATACCGTCCTCCAGCCATTTAGAGTTCACCCAGTGATTATCCTAGTCATCTAAGATCCTCCGACCCTTACTCTAGTGCTATGCTAGAGAGCTCTCATCGCCTTCCGACCATTCAGGTTTCTTTTTCGGGGCAGTAGACTATGGTACCTGGGAGTTGTTAGGAGTGTGGAGAGCCAGGTCATATGAGGAGGCAGTGTCCCAAGTTTCGGTGCAAGGCCGTACATCATGGTTATCAGCCGATGGGTCCGGCACCAGCAGTCCGGCCACCTAGAGGTGGAGGACAGGTCAGTAGGGGATGTCCTAGAGGTGGAGGCCAGTTAGGGGAGGTCAGGCAGCTCCTGTTCACTCTGGTGGAGCTCAGTCTTTCGGTACTCCAGCCAGATTCTATGATACTCCGGCCAGATCATATGCAGTGGCCTCAGAGGTCGTGATCACAGGTATTATTACAGTATGTGGTAGAGAGGCATCAGTGTTATTTGATCCAGGATCCACTTATTCCTATGTTTCGGTCCTATTTTCCCATTTTCTGGATGTCCCTCGTGAGTCCTTGAGTTCTCCTATTTATGTGTCCACTCCCGTGGGCGATTCTATAGTTGTAGACCAGATTTGTCGGTCCTATATGATTTCATTTTGTGGGTTCGAGACTCGAACGGATCTCTTATTGCTCGACATGGTTAATTTTGAGATTATTTTAGGCATGGATTGGCTATCTCCTTATCATGTCGTGCTAGATTTCCATGCCAAGTCAGTTACTTTAGCCATGCCCGAGTCGCCTAGGCTGGAGTGGAGGTGTTCCTCAGTTAGTGCAGCCAGTCGGGTTATTTCATTCTTGAAGGCTCGACATATGGTCGAGAAGGGTTGTCTGGCCTATTTTGCTTATGTACGGGACACCACCGTCGAGTCTCCGACGATTGATTCAGTGCCAGTGGTTCGAGATTTTGTTGATGTATTTCCTTCGGACCTTCCGGGCATGCCTCCGGATCGTGATATTGATTTCTGCATTGATTTAGCTCCAGGCACAAAGCCTATTTCTATTCCTCCGTACCATATGGTTCCGAAGGAGTTGAAGGAGTTGTTGGCTAAGGGGTTTATCAGACTGAGTGTATCACCGTGGGGTGCTCCAGTTCTATTCCTGAAGAAAAATGATGGGTCCATGCGGATGTGTATTTATTACCACCAGTTGAACAAGTTTACCATTAAGAACAAGTATCCTTTGCCGCGCATCGATGATTTGTTTGACCAGTTGTAGGGTGCTCGTGTGTTTTCTAAGATTGATTTGAGATTGGGGTATCATCAGTTGAGGATTCGGGCTTTAGATGTTCCGAAGACTGCTTTTCATACTTATGAGTTCCTGGTGATGTCCTTTGGCTTGACCAATGCCCCAGCAGCATTCATGGACTTGATGAATAGGGTGTTCAGGCCGTATATTGATTCCTTGGTAATTGTCTTCATAGATGACATCTTGATTTACTCACGTAGCCTAGGGGAGCACGAGCAGCATTTGAGGGTTGTGCTCCAGACTTTGCAAGAACAAAAGCTATATGCTAAGTTCTCCAAGTGTGAGTTCTGGTTGGATTCCATGGCATTCTTGGGGCATGTGGTATCCGGAGAGGGTATCAAGGTTGATCCTCAGAAGCTCGAGGCAGTTCAGAGTTGGTCGCGTCCTACTTCAGCTACAGATATCAGGAGCTTTTTGGGCCTAGCGGGCTATTATCGCCGATTTGTGGAGAGGTTCTCTTCTATTGAAGCTCCATTGACCATATTGACTCAGAAGAATGCCCCGTTCCGATGGTTTGACGAGTGTGAGGCGGGCTTTTAGAAGCTCAAGACATCATTGACCTCAGCACCAGTTCTGGTATTGCCTTCCGGTTCGAAGATGTACACAGTGTATTGCGACGCTTCACACATTGGTTTGGGGTGTGTGTTGATACAGGAAGGGAGAGTTATTTCTTATGCTTCACGCCAGCTGATGGTTCATGAGAAGAATTACCCTGTGCACGAATTGGAGTTGGCGGCGATTGTTCATGCTCTTAAGATTTGGAGGCACTACTTGTATGGAGTGTCCGGTGAGGTTTATACAGACCACCGTAGCTTACAACACTTGTTCAAGTAGAAGGATCTTAATTTGAGGCAGCGCAGATGGCTTGAGTTGTTGAAGGATTATGATATCACCATTCTTTATCAACCGGGCAAGACAAATGTGGTAGCAGATGCTTTGAGCAGGAAGGCGGAGAGTATGGGTAGCTTGGCTTATATTGCAGCAGAGGAGATACCTCTAGCCTTGGACATTCAATCCTTGGCCAATCACCTGGTGAGATTAGACCTTTCAGAGCCTCGTCAAGTTTTAGCACATGTGGTTGCTCAGTCGTTGTTATTGGGGGAGATTAAGGCCCGGAAGTTCTATGATCTGTGCTTAGCAGAGCTTCGGGAGACAGTGGTTCAGGGTAGGTCCAAGGAGGTCACTATTGGCGAGGATGGTGTTCTGAGACTTCAGGGCCGCTTATGTGTTCCTAATGTTGATGACCTGAGGGAGAGGATTCTAGAGGAGGCACACAGTTCTCGGTATTCTATTCATCCTGGTGCTACGAAGATGTATCGTGATTTGAAGCAGCATTACTGGTGGAGGCGTATGAAGAAGGACATTGTGGAGTATATGGCTAGGTGTCTTAATTGCCAGCAGGTTAAGTATGAGCACCAGAATCCAGGAGGCCTACTTCAGCAGATGCCCATTCCTGAGTGGAAATGGGAGCGCACCACTATGGACTTCGTGGTTGGGTTGCCTCAGACCTTGCGAAAGGTGGATGCGGTTTGGGTCATTGTGGATAGATTGACCAAATCGGCGCATTTCATTCCAGTAGCTACTACTTATACTTCTGAGAGGTTGGCCCAGATCTACATTCTGGAGATAGTCCGGTTGCATGGTGTGTCGGTGTACATTATATCAAATCGAGGTCCTCAGTTCACCTCGCACTTCTGGAGAGCATTGCATAGTGAGATGGGTACCCAGATAGACCTCAGCACAACATTTCACCCTCAGACTGATGGTCAGTTGGAGCGTACAGTTCAGATATTGGAGGACATGCTCAGGGCATGTGTGATTGACTTCGGAGGTCAGTGGGACCAGTTCTTGCCTTTGGCCGAGTTTGCTTACAATAATAGTTATCAGTCCAACATTGAGATGGCACTATTTGAGGCTTTGTATGGTCGGCGATGTCGTTCTCCTATCGGGTGGTTTGAGCCTGGCGAGGCTAAGTTATATGGCACCGACCTGGTGAGGGATGCTTTGGAGAAAGTGAAGTTGATTCAGGAGAGGCTCAACACAGCACAGTCCAGACAGAAGAGTTACGCAGATCAGAGGGCGCGTGATGTATCATTTATAGAGGGAGATAGGGTCCTGTTGAAAGTCTCGCCTATGAAGGGTATTATGAGGTTTGGGAAGAAGATCAAGATAAGCCCGAGGTTTATAGGTCCCTTCGAGGTGTTGAGGCGAGTGGGGGAGGTTGCTTATGAGCTGGCCTTGCATCCCAGTTTATCAGGAGTTCATCTAGTTTTTCATGTATCCATACTCTAGAGGTACCACGCCGACATCTCTCACGTAGTTGATTTCAGCACTATTCAGTTGTATGAGAGGTTGGACTACGAGGAGGAGCCAGTTGCTATTATTGATAGACAGGACCGCCAGTTGAGGTCCAAAAGAGTTGATGTCGTAAAGGTCCAGTGGAACGGCCAACCAGTTGAGGAGGCGACCTGGGAGTCCGAGGAGGACATGCGGAGCAGATATCCACACTTATTCAGCACTTCAGGTATGATTCTAAACCCGTTCGAGGACGAACGTTTGTTTAATAGGTGGAGAATTTAACGGTCCGACCAGTCGTTTTACGTTATCGGACCCCGTTCCCCTAAATGAAACTTCCCATAACGGCTTAATGTGATTTATGACTTGCGAGGGCGGGTGGTTCGGGATTCGGAAGCGTTTAGAGTGCTATAGGAACAATTGGTTCCTTAAGGTTGGCCTTTAAGGCCAAGTTTGACTTCGGTCAACATTTTTAGTAAAAGACCTTAGAATCGAATTTCAACGGTTCCAGCAGCTTCGTATGATGATTTTGGACTTGGGTGTATGTTCGGAATGGGTTTTGGATGACCCGGGAGCGTTTCAGCGCCCAATATTGAAATAAGAAGTTCCTTAAGTTCCTATTGTGGTTTGGGACGTGTTTTTGTGTTATCGAAGTCAGAACGGAATTCCGAGACCGGGAATAGTTCTGCTATGTCATTTATGACTTGCCTGCAAAATTTGGTGTTATTCTGAGTAGTATAGGTCGGTTTGGCGCGTTGTTAGCGAAGTCAAGAAAACTTAAAGTTCCTAAGTTTGGTTCTAGGGGTTTTGAGGTGTGATTTTGAGTTTTAGCGTTGTTTTGGGTGTTCCAGAGGCTCGAGCGAGTCTGTATTATGATTTGGGACTTGTTGGTATATTTGGACGGGGGCTCGGGTGGGCCCAAGTGCCTCCCAGACACCACACGAGGCCAAAAACCAGCTGAAATAGTTGTTGGTGCACCTGCTCTGGTGTGATCCGCAGGTGCGGTTGCCCAGTCGCAGGTGCGGGACCGCTCCTGCGGTCCCAGCCTCGCAGGTGCGACCCCCAGCGGGTAGTCCATTTCTCGCAGGTGCGGACAAAGTTCCGCAGGAGCAGAGTCGCAGGTGCGGCGTCCCCTTCGCAGGTGCGGGCCCAGGCTTCCTCGTCCATTTCCGTAGGTGCGAGTCTTTGATCGCAGGTGCGGTCCTCGAGCTGCAGGTGCGGAAACAGTGTCAGACTGTGTGTTTCTTAAATACGGAATTCTTCATTTTTTCTTCATTTCTTCCTCCATTAGAACGCCTTGAGAGCTTGGGAAAAGGGCTCAACGAGCCAATCACTGAAAGGTAAGTAGATTATATCCTAGAGTTAGTTAATGCATGCATTCTTAGTGGAATTCAACTACTTAATTAGTGAAAATTTAGGAATTTGGTTAGTAACCTAGGGCCTTCGAGAATTTAGAAAATTACCCATGAATTAGCTATGAAATCAAGTAAAAATCATGTATTAATGATCCTTAGGCTATGGGAGAGTGTTTCCTCCGAGAATTCTTTGAATCCGAGCATGCGGTCCCAGGATTGGATTTTGGGATTTCTTCAAGAATGGTGAATTTGGCTAAGTAATAGGAGAATTCCATGCTTTGAATATAAATTGATATATTTGTATAACATTTGGCTAGTTTCGAGTCCGTGGGTGTCGAGTTCGGAGTTTGGGGTGCATTCTTGACCTGGGGAGTAGGTGCGACGCGAGGTGAGTCTCCTTTCTAACCTTGTAAGGGGGAACTGTCCCCCTAGGTGATTTAAATGATATATGTGATAATTGTGGGGGCTACGTACGTACAAAGTGACGAGAGTCCATACGTAGCGGCTATTACTATTATGTCCGGGTAGTTAGGCCAACATCATGCCTTGTGTTTTTACTTGATATGAACTATATGCTTAATAAATTAAATGTTACATGTTGCTTACTTCCCTGAGGTCGTGCAAATTGGAGAAAATTGTAAGAAATTGTTCACTAAAAACTAATTTAAAAAGGAATAATGTGTATGCATGTGACCGCTTCGCAATTTACATTCCGCGAGCGGAGTGTGATTTTCCCCCACTCTTATGGGAACGGGCCGTACGCCACGGCAGATCGAGAGATGCACTTTTGGTACGGGTCGTTCGATCCTCGGTAGTGCATAGAGAGGATTGAGAGATGCACTTTTGGTACGGGTCGTTCGATCCTCGGCAGTGCATAGATGTGAGGACTTTGTGGAGAGGTGCACTTATGGCTCGGGACGTTTGACCCTCGACAGTGCACAGACATGAATATCTTGTGACTCCGGCCGGTTGTCCTTACCCTGCATGCGCATGATTTATTTTTTACTAAATTCATGGATATTGATTTGACAGATATTTGGGGGAAAGTGAAGTGGTAATTGTTTTATTCATTCCTAGTACTTTCTTGGATTTCAGTACCTTATATCTATATTTGTTGCTTCACTGCCTTTACATGCATACTGTTTCTATTATATTCTGTTAAATTATATTTTGGACCTTAGTGAGTGTCATGTCGACCTATCGTCACTACCTCTTCGAGGTTAGGCGGGATACTCACTAGGTACATATATATTTATGTACTCATGCTACGCTTTTGTACTTAATTGTACAGGTTCTGAGGCTGGTGCATCTGGTTGTCGGACCGGAGCTTGACTTGATATTAGACAGACTTGACTTCACGGTGAGCTGCTTTTCCTCCTAGAAATCTCCGGCAGCACCATGGGGTTTTCCTTTGCTTATTTCCCATCTATTTCCTTCAGACAGTGGGAATGTATATTATATCTTTTGTATATTCTGTTAGTATGCCCGTAGGACTTGTGACACTAGTTCCTGGCACACACGTGATAGTTGTTATGGATTTCAGGTTTTTGTATATATATTGGCTCACGCCTATTCATGACTACTTTTGATTAAAACTGGCTAATTATCCTTGTCGATTCATGTTTTAAGTTTTAAAAACTGAGTGTATGTTGAAATGTTTAATCTGATAAGAAAGAACCCTTAGTTAATTGAGTGTTGGCTTGCCTGACCCCGCTGTTGGGCGCCATAACGACCTAAGATAGGATTTTGGGTCGTGACACGGCACTTACTCAGTACATGGGGTCGGTTGTACTGATACTACACTCTGCACTCTTTTGTGCATATCCAGGTACCGATCTGAGTTAGGAGATTTTAGTAGCCGTCATCATTACTCGGAGTCACGAGGTAGATCTGTTGGCGTCTGCAGATTTCTGGAGTCTTCTCTTTACTTTATAGACACTATTTTATTTCTTTCAAAACAGAGATATATTCTTTCTGACCATTATTTGTAGTATTCTTAATAGTTCGTGAATTATGACACCAGACCCTGGGGTAGTCTTATAGTTATATATTTAGTTCGGGGTTTGTCTTAAGTATTGATTTGTATTATTATTCATGAAGTTATTTAGTTGAAAATATTAGATTCAGTATTCATTTTTAAATTGTTCTATTATGTGTAAGTAAACTTTTAAAAGGAAAGATTAATTAATTTCTAACATTGGTTTGTCTAGCAAGTATGGTTTTAGGCGCCATCACGATCCCGAGGGTTGGGAATTTGGGTCGTGACACCATCACCAATGAAGGTTGACATGGAATCCCCTACCTTTTTAGAGCGTATACATGGGGATATATGTGGACCTATTCACCCACCAAGTGGGTTGTTTAGATATTTTATGGTCCTAATATATACATCTTCAAGATGGTCTCATGTGTGCCTACTATCATCTCACAACCTGGTGTTTGCAAAGCTATTAGCCCAAATAATTTGATTAAGGGCACAATTCCCATATTATCCTATAAAGGCTATTCACCTTGATAATGCTGGAGAATTCTCATCTCAAGATTTTGATGATTATTTTCTATCAATTAGGATGAATATCCTGTAACTTATGTTCATACTCAAAATGGCCTTGCAGAGTCATTTATTAAATGCCTGCAATTGATAGAAAAACCACTAATTATGAAAATAAAATTTCCCACTACAGTTTGGGGAAATGCTATCTTTCATGCAACATCTTTTATTCGTCTCAGACCGACACATTATAATAAATATTCTCTGTCACAATTAGTTTTTGTTCATGAACCAAATATTGCCCATCTACGAATTTTTGGATGCGTTGTATATGTGCCAGTAGCACCACCACAGCGTAGTAAGATTGGCCCACAGAGAAGGTTAGGAATATATATATTGGGTTTGAATTGCCCTCTATTATTCGCTATCTTGAACCATTGACGGGAAGATTTATTTACTGCTCGATTTGCAGATTATCGATTTGATGAAACAAACTTCCCACAATTAAGGGGAGAGAAAAAGAAAATCAAAAGAGAAATTGTGTGGAAAGTTTCATCATTATCTCATTATAATCCACGTACCCCGATATGTAATCAGGAGGTCCAGAAGATCATCCATTTGCAGAATATAGCAAATCAAATGCCAGACGCATTTGCTTATGTGAAAAGGATAACTAAATCACATATTCCTGCAGAGAATGTGCCTATCCGAATTGATGTCCCAGCAGGACCATCTACTAGCATGATAACTAGTAAACCCAAAGCACACCTGAAGCATGGTAGGCCTTTGGGTTCTAAGGATCGAAATCCTAGAAAATGAAAATTGACAAATGATCAAAATAATACTATGAAGGGATCTCCTTAAGAGACCAAGATCTTATTAGTTATGAGATTCCTGAAGAAATCAATGAACCCGAAACTCAAGTAAGTGAGGAACTTTTATTAAGCTCTACTGGTGATGGGATTAATTTAAATCGATCTGAAATACTGGTGGATAATATTTTTGCATATAATGTTGCACTAAACATTATGCAAGATAGTAAAGATCTTGAACCCCGATCTATCGAAAAATGTCGTCAAAGATCTGAATGGCCAAAATGGCAAGAGGCAATGCAATCGGAATTGAAGTCACTTGCTAAAAGAGAGGTCTTTGAACCAGTAGTCCAAACACCTGCTGGTATAAAGCCAGTTGGTCATAAATGGGTTTTTGTACGGAAAAGGAATGATAAAAATGAAGTTGAAAGATACAAGGCCCACCTTGTCGCACAATGATTTTCACAATGACCTGGAGTCAATTATGAAGAAACATATTCATCCGTTATGGATGCCATAACACTTTGATATCTCATCGGTTTAGCCTTACGTGAAAGGCTTGAAATACATCTAATGGATGTGGTTACAGCTTATCTGTATGGATCACTTGATAATGAAATTTACATGAAAATCCCTGAAGGATTTAAAATGGTTGAAGCATATTCAAAATCTCAGGAAATGTACTCAATCAGATTACAAAGATCTTTGTACGGTTTACTGCAATCTGGGCGCATGTGGTATAATCGCCTCAGTGAATATTTGTTGAAAGAGGGTTACATAAATGATGTTATTTGTCCATGTATTTTTATAATAAAGAAAATGACTTCAGAATTTGTTATACTTGTTGTTTATGTTGATGACATAAATCTTGTTGGAACTCCAGAAGAGCTCCAAAAGTCAATTGAATATCTTAAGAAAGAATTTGAGATGAAAGATCTTGGGAAGGCAAAACTTTATCTTGTTCTACAAATTGAACATTTAGTAGAAGGGATATTTATCCATCAATCTGCCTATACAGAAAGGGTCTTAAAACGCTTTTACATGGACAAAACACACTCATTGAGTACACAAGTGGTTGTTCGATCACTTGAAGTAAATAAGGATTTGTTCCGACCTCCAAAAGAGGATGAGGATCTCCTTGGTCCCGAAGTACCCTATCTCAGTGCAATTGGTGCACTAATGTATCTTGCTAATGCTACGAGGCCTGACATAACATTTTATGTTAATCTACTAGCAAGATATAGTTCTTCTCCTACACGGAGACATTGGAACGGGATTAAGCATATATTACGATATTTAAAGGGAACTCGTGATATGGGTTTGTTTTATGCTAACAAAGATAGTGCAGATCTTGTTGGTTTATGCTGATGCAGGTTATTTATCTGATCCCCATAAATCTAGATCTCAAATGGGGTACGTGTTTACATATGGAGGTACTGTCATATCATGGCGCTCCACAAAGCAATCTATTGTTGTTACTTCTTCAAATCATGTTGAGATAATAGCTATTCATGAAGCAAGTAGGGAATACATATGGTTGAGATCAATAATTTATTTTATTCGAGAAAAATGTGGTTTGGAATGTGAGAAAAGACCCACAATTTTATACGAAGACAATGTTGCATGCATAGCCCAATTGAAGGGATGATTTATAAAAGGAGATAAAACGAAGCACATTTCACCAAAATTATTCTACACACATGATCTTCAGAAAAATGGTGACGTTGATGTGCAACAAATCCTTTCAAGTGACAATCCGGCAGATTTGTTCACTAAGTCTTTGCCAACTTCAACTTTTGAGAAGATGGTATACAAGATTAGAATGCGGAGACTCAAGTATTTGAAACAAGATTTTCATCAAGGGGAGTGAAATACGTGCTGTATTTTTTTTCCTTACTAAGGTTTTTTCCATGAGGTTTTTTCTTGTAAGGTTTTTAATGAGGCAGCTAGAAATGCGAATTATTAAATATGTGTACTCTTTTTCCTTCACTAGGTTTTTTCCCACTGGATTTTCCTAGTAAGATTTTAACGAGGCACATTATCTTTAATGAACATCCAAGAGGGAGTGTTATGAAACTATTATATTGTGGATGTCCATTTATTACTCCGCTATAGATAATCTTCCTGAAGAAGATTATCTATTTAGTACTCTGTTGAAGTTTATCTACAAGAAGCTGATGCAGGCAGGTTGCAAGCAACTCAATGAAATGATTTGCAGCAACTTCTTATTAAACAGGTGCAAGCAGCTTATGCAGACAGCTTACAAGCAGTTGAAGAAAAGCCTCGCAATTGATTCCTTTCTTCTATAAATAGTGGAGTTTTCAGTTCATTATGTACATCAGTTTGAAAGTTCAATAATATATCAGTTTCTCTCTATACTTTTCTTTAGTTTATTTACTTTACAGTCATTATTTTATAACATGAAGTTGATATTGGAGACTTTTTTTAGAAATTATATCTTTGTCCCAAAAAGAAAAAAAATTCGTGCTATACCCAGCTTGATGAGACAACTCTTTCAAAATGCCATGTGACGAGTTGAGCATGATCTTATGACACAGAGTATTCATGAAAAATAAAAGCTTGAATCAAACTTATTTAAGTTACATTTTAAATGAGAAAGATTTAATCGACTATATAATATACAAAAAATTTGCATGTATCACATTTGAGGATGCGAAACGCATCGAACCGGAGTTGAAAGTATATGCATAGACTCACGCCCGTCATATTTGCAAAATATAACCCAATATTCAAGTTATTTCTTTTCGTATGAAAGGATATTTTTTAAAAAAAGATTGAATAATTCTCATCGGTCATCGTATAAGATTCCGATAATCACATAAAGAGAGGATTAAGAAAAAATAAAAATAATATAAAGTCATAATCGATTTCAAAGTGCCATGCTAGAAGATTCCTAAAAAGGCAAAAATCATATTTTAATGTAATATGCATCGTGGAAAATATTTTGAAATTTTTTTTGTGCCTCTGTATTGGCTTGTATTTTATAAAAAAGAAAAAAGTTTCAAAAATATTTGCTTAACCCGAAGAAAGAAAGATTATTTTTGATTTACAAAAGGAAATGTCTTCTAAAATCTTAGGTTGACCAACTCTGATTATGAAACACGCATTGTCATGCTGCTTTAATAAGATAATTTTGTGTTGGATTAAATGTGCCTTCAACTACACAAAAGGCATAATAAAGAATTTTGTGAAAATAACTTCAAAAAGAATAGTAAGAAACAAAGAATTTGTTTGAAAAGAAAAAGAAACTTTAAAAGAAAATAATTTTTCAGTATGTTCATTTTAGAGTACGTCTGCAAACATTATTTTTAGAAAATAGGGTAATTTTCTTAATGTAATATCATTTTAGTTGTTTTAATGTAATTTTATACTTGTTAAGTTAGATTAGTAATTGATCAAGTCTTTTTAATTATCACCATCTATGATATTTTTTATCACAACTTTATAAGGACGATTTAAGTGTCTTCACGAAGGTGCTACTAAATAATGAATTTGATATTAGCAGTATTGTAACTTAAAATCCTTTTATTTTTCTTGATACTAAAATAGTTCCAAAAAAAAATTAACGTTGTATAGGCACTAATATGTTATAACTCAATTTGACCTCAAGAGAATTATTGCGAGATAAAATAATCTTTTTTTTTCTTTGTAAAAAAGATGAAGAGTATCAATTTTGATCATGCAAATAGTGGCATTCGCACTACAAAAACAAAGGCTCTAAACCACCAAGTGACCTTGATTATCTTTGATCAACTATCCCACGTTTCATTATGATCTTTTTATAGATGCTTTAACCCTCAACTGCTCTGATCAGCTTTTTTTAATTAATTGTTCCAAAAAAGTTTAGAGGAACAAATTATACTATATACTATTAATACGCGACGTAAAAATTGTGTAGGGTAGCCATTTTTTAAAGTGGTATTTACCTTTTATCCAGCATTTTTAATGCTAAGCAAAAGTAGTCATTAGTCTATAAAAAAAATATAAAAATACAGTGTTACCCTTTTCTTCCCAAACGGAAATATGCCATTTTCATATTATTTCCTTACATCTCATGAACTCTTCTACTTGTTCCTTTTTCACTTTCTTCCTTCCATTCCTATTCGTTCAATAAATGAGGAATATTATTCTTAATATACGCCATTTTCAGATTCTTCATCTTTATCTTCTCCCAACTTGTCACAATTAATACTCAACAGCTGCACTTTATTTAGGCACCATATTCCAAAGTTATTACTTAATTAGAACTCAATTTATCTTCTTTTCTCCCAACAGTTGCACGTAAACCCATCTTCATTGTTTACAAATTGAAATTTCTATAAGAGAAAATCGCCATATATGTTATTTTGTATTTAGTCCTAAATTTAGAGTTACAAAAACACAAAAATTAAGGATGAGTAGTCTTGAACTTCGAGTTCTAAGTTCAAAAGTTAAGGACATGTAGTCCTGAACTTAGAGTTACAAGTACAAAAGTTAAGGGCAGGTAGTCCTAAACTTAGAGTTAAAAGTACAAAAACTAAGGACAAGTAGTCCTTAACTTAGACTTACAAGCTCATAAATTAATTACAGCTAGTCCTGAACTTACATTAACAAGCTCATAAGTTAAGGACACTTGGTCCTAAACTTAGAGCTACAAGTTCAAAAACTAAGGACAAGTAGTCCTTAACTTAGACTTACAAGCTCATAAATTAAGGTCAGCTAGTCCTGAATTTACATTAACAAGCTCATAAGTTAAGGACACTTGGTCCTAAACTTAGAGTTACAAGTTCAAAAACTAAGGACAAGTAGTCATTAACTTAGACTTACAAGCTCATAAATTAAGGACAACTAGTCCTGAACTTACATTAACAAGCTCATAAGTTAAGGACACTTGGTCCTGAACTTAGAGTTGGAAGTTCAAAAATTAAGGACACTTGGTCCTTAACTTAGAGTTACAAGCACAGAAATTAAAGACAAGTAGTCCTTAACTTAGAGTTACAAGCACATAAATTAAGGACAAGTAGTCCTGAACTTCGAGTTCCAAGTTCAAAAGTTAAGGACATGTAGTCTTGAACTTAGACTTACAAGCTCATAAATTAAGGACAGCTAGTCCTGAACTTACAATAGCATGCTCATAAGTTAAGGACACTTGGTCCTGAACTTTATGAGCAGAAAAGTATTTTCGTCCGGACGGGTAAAGTTTACTAAAACAGTGATTAAAGACTAAAGACATTTTAAACAATAACTTAAAAGTAAATATATGTCTTATTAGTTACTAACCGTGCACTTCGGCCATAAGCGACAATGTTGAGGCCCTTCCAGTCAATAATTGACCAAAAAATTCAAGCATTCCAATTTATTCCATATTGATCCCAGGTACTCTGTCAGTTCAGGAACACGTACAGTCGCATAAGTAACCCATCTCCAAACATCTGACGTCCCCTCTCTGTCTCTCCTCTTTGTTCTTAACTTTGAAGTCTGGAACCCAATTATTGGGTTTCTGGACAAAAGTGATGTTAATGTGTGGAAAAAAAAATTATATATCTATATATAACGTGGTAATATACCGCGCTATACATTAATGGAGTTTTGTCCGTTAATGTATAGCGCGGTATATTACCATGCTATACATGTATAACGTCCAGATTTTTCGCGTTATGCACTAACGATTTGACTGGCAGGTATAGCACATGAAAATAAAGCGCTATACCTTGTTTCTGGGTCCACTAATGAGTTAACTGACATAACAATAATTTAAATGGGTATAACGCACATTAAAAGAGCGCTATACATCAAAAATTTCAGCACCCCGGGCTAACCATTTCCTTATATAAAGGGGTAAGGATTTTAGGAAAATCCATTAAAAAAATATTCTAACTCCCGTTCAATTATTTCTTCTTGTTAAATTCTCAAGCATTTTTTCGTAATGTCTGAAGAGCGTAGAATAAGAGTTTCATTATATTGGGGTGAGGTTGTGATGGAGAATAACTCTATGAGGTACAGTTTATCTCCACAGTGTCATGTTAAATTGCCACTTACAATGGAGTACGATAAATTGGTATCGTTGTTATGCAAAAAAATGAGTGTGAGGAAACGTTCGGTGAAACTTAAAGTAACTGAAAGATATCTGTATTCCGTCACTTCGCAATGGGTTGCTTTTTACTCGGAGTTTAACATCGACGATGATGAAACTTTGAAGGATTTTCTGAGGACTCCGGATGAATACCAGGAATTTCTTGTAATCAAAATGTTGTATATGTACGTCAAGTTCGAAGACGTTCCCAACAATGAGGTTGTCGTAGTAGGGATAACCCTCAGTCATCGGGTGGTTATTCTGGAGCATTTTTTGCCGAACAAGTTTCGGATGAAAGAGTTTGCCTTGATTTAAACTTATCACCGCCGGCGAATGAGCAGCGAGGAAATAATTTCTCTCCTGCTTTACATAATTCACAAGACGAGTGGTAAACTTCAATTTTCTTTTGTGTTATGATGCACATTTTTGTTGTATTGAATTTGTATTAACGCTTATATCTTCCACAGGAGGTACCGACCGGATATGAATACAAGTTATGAACCCACGCATAGTTGGAATATGCCTAGTTTTGGTGTGTTGGACCATGGTGGTCCATCCGCGAGTCATCACCAATATGAAAATGTCCATCATGGAATTTCATCACATTACGGCTTGTAAGTGAAGTGATATAGCTATATGGAAAGTATTTATTAATTTCAGTAGCTTATTATTTTGTTGGTTGTGCAGTGAAAACGAGCAAGTTGAACCACCTGTCCTCACTCAATTGCCTGAAGACGACGTATTAAGTCGGGATCTGGCAGATGCATAGAGTGAGGAAGAGAACGGTGATTACGAAGACAATGGCGAGGAATACAGAGACGAGACACCCTTCCCTCGTGAGGATGGNAGAGTGTACGAGTCCCAAGTGCGGTTTCATTCAAGGGAGATTCCTTACCTTGATAACTTGCCAAGCATTACGGATGTGGAAGCTCTCACAAGGGATTTTGATGAAATTCGGATAGCAATGTGGGATGAGTCTAGACCAACGGTGCTGGCAAAGGTCATGCTTTTTCCTGATAAAGCGCGCTTAAGCAGCGCTTGTGAGATGATGGTATGGGAGTCAAGTCTGTATACAAGGCTGCTTGTTGCAAGTGGTTTTGGCCATGTCATTGGATGTTGCGTACGAGCAAGAAGAAGACGGGTATGTGGAAAGTGGGTAAATACATTCCCACCCACACATGTGAAATGGACACATTCAACGGGAATCACTTCAACTTGGATATTGACTTGATTTCTCTTGTCCTTATTCCACACCTCGAAGCGCCCATAAGGTATAAAATCAAAGAGTGCATTACATCAGACCACCAGGAATATAGCCATACCATTACCAAAAGAAAGGCATATCTCGGGCACAAACGAGCGTTAGAAATTTTCTATAGTAACTGGGATAAGTCATTTGCAACTCTACCCAGGTACATGGCCGCACTACAACACTTTAACCCCGGGACGGTTGTTGAATGGAAGATTGAGCGAAGTCCGGGAAAACCAGAATATATATTTAATTATGTGTTCTGGGCGTTTAAACCAGCAATTGATGGTTTTCGCATTGTAGGCCCGTAATATCCATAGACGGAACTCATGTCTATGGAAAGTACGATATCAAGCTGTTGATAGTCGTGGCAGTAGATGCTAATGGACATATATTTCCTCTAGCTTTTGCTATTTGTGCCAATGAAAGCCAAGATATTGAACCACTTGAAAAATCACGTTGTCAAACAGCGTTCCGGTATTTGTCTAATATCTTATCGGCACGGTGGTATCTTAAGTTCTGTGGAGAAATTGCCTGCATGGAAAGAACCTTATGCCTACCACCGTTACTTTGTTTGGAACTTTAAGGCCAATTTTCAGAAGGCATATCCCAAAAAGGATCTGCATGATTTGATGTGGATGGTACTAACATACCACCAACACATAAATTCCGGAGGCACATGGAATCTATCAGGCAAGAAGACGAGGCAGCCTATCATTGGTTACTGCGACATCACCCTGAAAGGTGGACTTTGCATGCGGATGGTGGCAGACGATGGGGAATTCTGACTACAAACGTGTCAGAGTCTTTGAACAGGTTATTGAAGTCGGCAAGAGGATTTCCTGTCACAGCCATGGTGCGGATGTCGTTCAAGCAGATGGCAGAGAGGTTTATTGAAAGGTCTGCAGCTGCAACGTCATTGATGGAAAGGGGTGTTGAATTTATGCCAGTGCCGATGAAGAGAAACGAGAAATACAGGCGGCGAGCACATTGGCATTCATTTTTGCAGTATGATAACGAAAGAAATGTTTTTGAAGTTTGCACCGCTATCCATCAAAATCGAGGGAATAATGTACATACTGTAAATGAATCTACAAGGTTATGCTCTTGTGGGAAATGGTCCATCTACCACATGCCTTTCTCACATCCATCAAGTGCTTTCAAAAAGTTATTTTAGATATAACCAACTATGTTGATCAACAATATAGTGTTGCCAAGTACCTAAACACCTATAGTGGGCAGTAGTGGGTGCTGAGCATTATTGGCCGCCGGAACCATTTAAATGGTGTGTAACAAGTCCTATTTGCGTCGAATACAGGTGCAGAAGAGAACATGTATACGGAAACAAATGGATGTTAGTGACACAGTTTATGCGCGCAAATGTGGTATATGCTCGCAAACAGGACACGACCGTCGAAAATATCCTTCGGCTGGTTTGGGTGGCAATAGTAATCAAGCTCGTGGTGGGTGTTCTTCTAGTGTGCCCAACTATCAATGAGTTTATGTTGTAATAATTAGTTGTTTTGTTTATGTTGCAAGATTTATAAAATAAAATTATGTTTGTTAATTATGATTTGAACAACCTCCATTTCAGTTTTTAAATGATAATTAACAACATTTAAATTTCATAACACAATATTTCAAGAGAAAAAAGCACAACATTCATAACACGCAAAGTATAACGCGGTTAAATACTACGTTATGTGTGTTGTCTTGTCGAACTGAAAAAGCTGCCAACTGACAAAAAATTGTTTTGTACCCGACAGAATCTTTAACACGCAAAGCATAGCGCGGTTATATACTACGTTATGTGTATATATCGCGCGGTTAAATACTACATTATGTGTGTTTCCTTGCCTATAAATACCTTGCTTATTCTAGTTATTTTCTGCGCTCAACAATAACTAATAGCAAATCTTTCAAGAAAAGCAAGGTTTTTTTAACGCTGTCACAAATGGATGAACATCCTAATGTACCAAGGTGCGAGTGCGGAAAAAAATGCATGATCGGTAGTTGTTGGGATAATGGTGAAGTTGGACGCCGCTACTGGCACTGTATGAACAAGTTTTATAAGGTTCCCGACGAACCTATTTGTAATTTGAGGTACGGGTTAATGAACTCTGTTATCAGGAATTCTACAAAGAATCATTGTAGTATCTTAATAATTTGTGTTTAAAATAGTTAGAACGTGAAAAACAACATAAACGGGAACTTGCGGAGGTGAAGGTGAAACTGAAAGGGTGGAAGAAGAAAAAAATAGGCTGGAAAAATAAATTAAGTGGTTGGAGCAGAGAATAATGGGCGACAAGGACTAAACATTGACATGTATGTGTTTAGTGTACTACTTTATTTTTATGTTTTCAAATATCATTTATTTTCATTAGTTGTAATGAACTTTAATTTCGTTAGTTGTACTGAAATTTATTTTCATTAGTTGTACTGGAAGTTAGGTTTTAATGTTTGTGTTTGTGTTGTAGTATGAAACTAAATAATGAACGGGAAAATAAAAAAGTAATACACATATTATATAAAAATTGTTGTTATTATTTATATCAAATATTATTTACATCAAATACAAAAAAAGGAAAGAAAATCAATGTGTCCCGCATCCGGTGTGCCTCAACGCAGCCGCTGGCCTGAGGCACATCCCATCCCGCCCGGGTACGCTATCGGGATCGTCATCATCAAGTCGCCTCCTTGTAGCCGGATGCGCCGCAGGATGATCATCAGTGGTGCTGGCAGGATCAGTAGAAGGGGTCGTCGATCCAGTAGAAACCTACATAAGAATAGAAAGCCCAGTATAGAAAAGTATATAATAAGTCACAAAAATTTAAATTGTCTTACCATGATCTCGTCGGGCTCCTGAATGTAATCATATGTCGCAGCCATGTCAGCATCGCACGAAGCCTTAAAAAGGAAATTAATAAAGTTATGGAAAATAAATGAGAAGAATAAAAACAAATTTAAATTCAATACTAAGAAAACCATACCTGCGCTTGTGATGATGAGCCATAACTCAGCCGGCGCCCACTATGCAAATCTCGGATCGACCGATCCTCAGCAGCGGTAGATGGGCCTGGGTAGTATGTACCCCAATCCACTCCAGCAAGGTCCGTGCCCGTGATCAATAATGGACCTGACGGGGTCACCTGCGAAGTCCCTGGAGTGAGATGCATCCCAAGGATGTATGACGGAATGTCGGTCTCATGTAGGACACCCGACAGATCAACAGCAACATCATCAGTAGGGGCCTCAACGCCCCTTTGCTGGCCACCACCTCGTCCGGCACCCCCACCTCGGCCGGTACCCCCACATCGTCGGACACCACCGCCTCGTCGGGCACCACCACCTCGTCGGGCACCACCACCTCATCGGGCACCACCACCTCGCGCGACACCCATGCCTCTCTCGTGCCCTGGATCCACATAATCAGGCTCGTGTCCCAAGCGCTGATTCTCTCGGGCTCGCTGCAGTGTCCGGGCAGCCACCTCTACAAATCGCCGGCCGTAATCCTACAAGGCGGCCGCAGGATCGACGACATGCTCATGTATCTACAGTCCTATCTAATAGACTGTATGTAGTCCAATAGCCTGCACAACATATAAAATAATTGCACTAAGTTACAGTTATATAATTAATAATAACATAAAACATACAGGGCCTTGTGCCGCCCGGCGTATGGAATGTACCGACCGCCAGCCTGATGAATAGGGTTCCCGATAAAAAGTCGGGTAATTAGCGGTACCAGGACATATACATCTGAATAGTCTCCTCCTGGATCTGCGTAGGTGGGGGCGGAATCATGTGATCTCGTTGGTCCCAAGTATGGACCTGCGCCGCTACCCATGCTATAAATGTGTCGTCCGCCCTGGAACGATCATCCCTCTAATAATGTGTAGGCTCCCATGTAGGACCCCTCGGTATATACTGCGGATGGACAAACTAGCGAAGTACCCGCTCTGTGGCATGATGCTCCACAATATCGAGGCATATCAGCAAGGTGGAAGTGCTCCAAATCAGTCAGGTCGGCCGAGCAATAATCTGGCAGGCCCATCAAATCGTCGTTGTATGACGTCTAGATGAACTATCAAAACTAATTTAATCTATACCAGGTAAGTTTAGGTACATATTTTACCTGTGCGCTCTCCAGCAGATCCAACACATCCCTGCAGAGGGGGAGATTATGATGAGCATCATACTCTCGTTCAATTCTACAGCGGAGAACCTACCTCCTAGATAGAGGGAGAAACAGAGGTGGTACATTAGGAGGTAATGGTGGTAGAGGTGGCTGAAACTGCAGGAACCGCTCCCAGGCCCAAACCTAACATACAAGTTGACGTAAGGTCTAAGATAAATTCTAACTAGGTAGAACTGGAACTAATGAACAGATTATTCGAATATGTTGTCGTCTGTATAAGCGACAGAAAACCACAAATGTCACTCTGGGTGACCATGCTCGCCCGACACATCTTCCTGTACATGTAGGCGAGAATAGCAGCACCCCAACTGTAAAAGGGTAACTCATCTAGCAGCTGAATGTGATGAAGAAATCGCAGGCTGACTAGGTTCTCCGAAGTGTTCGGGAACAAGATCTCCTCAAATAGAAGAATCAACAACAACCTCGTATACCGGGTAATATGTAGCTCGTTTGTATCTTCGGTGATGTCGGGGTGGAGTATCTCTAGGTGCTGTCTAATAGCGGTCAAACTCATCCGACTGTCCCCCGACGATGCAGTCTCGTCATGTGGCCTGAAACCCGTGAGCTGCTGCAGCATGTCCAAATAATGCGCACGTGCCATATATCTCATAGCAAAAGGCAATGCAATGGCCACGCCATCAACGGGCAGGACATATAAAACCTCCACGTCCTGCAGCATGATGGTGGCCTCGCCAATGGGCAGGTGGAAAGTGTGTGTCTTCAGTCGCCACCGCTCAATCAATGCCGTGATCAAAGCCCAGTCGAGAGCAATGGCCCGACCTGAAAAATCCTATAGAATCCTGTATCCTACAGGCACTGGACTACACGATGATGGAGATCTCTGTCCCTCAAAAAATCCCACAGGTCGTCCACTCTCCTAGCACGGAGAGTCTGGGACAGTAACTCTCCCCCCTCATACGTTGGCGGATCTATGATCGCCCTGTAGCACTAATAGCTCAGCGGAGTAAGGGCCGGGATGTATAAGCGACACGTCCATGTCGTCAACTGTAAATTAAACAACATTAGTTGTATGTTTAATCTGTAAATTAAATAATTAATTTTTTGAGTTATACAACTTTTAGAGTTATACAATATTTAATTGGACAAGGTATATATATCTATTGGGTTTCAGGCTCGATATTTATGGCCCAGTAGCATCAAACTATCCCGATTACAATATTTTTATAATTTCGTGTGTTTGTTTTATAAAATAAATTTTTAATTTTTAATAATTTAATTGGACAGAGTATATATATCTATGGGTTACATGTTTGATATTTGAGGCCCAGTAACACCAAACTATCATGAATAATTATGTGTGTCAATTTCAATATTTTTATAATTTCGTGTGTTTGTTTTATAAATTAAATTTTTAATTTTTAATAATTTAATTGGAGAGAGTATATATACCTATGGGTTCCAGGCTCGATATTCGAGGCCCTGTAGCACCAAACTATCATGAATAATTATGTGTGTCAATTTTAATATTTTTATAATTCTGTGTGTTTGTTTTATAAATTAAATTATTAATTTTTAATTATTTGATTGGACAGAGTATATACCTATAGGTTCCAGGCTCGATATTTGCGGCCCAGAGCACCAAAATATCATGAATAATTATGTGTGTCAAATTCAATATTTTTATAATTTTGTATGTTTATTTTATAATTTTAAATTATTAATTTTTAATTATTTAATTTTACAAAGTTTGTATTTCATCTACTAGTATAAGAGATACTTAAACTATAGGGATTCTACGGTAACATACTCTACATTTTACTACGCTAATAAATAATCTAAACTAAATATAAACAACAAATACATTTTAATCACATAACATTCACAAAAATACATATAAAACAGTAAAAGATATTAATTAACATTTTTATTAACAGAAAAAATTATTTCTCAATTTTACATTTTTTGTAGAACACTACTATCTAACTCCGGATAAATATAATATACTAGTTTCCCAAATAAAACACAAAACGACATGGAAACAAATTCAAGTCAACTACTATGCATTATTATACATGTTTCGACATAAAATAAATCGAAATACCTCGATTTATGATTTTCGGAAAGTGAATTAATTGAAAATTTGAGTCTGAAATAATGAAACCACAAACATGATGTTTTGCTACGATGTGGGACCTACGTTCTTAGCGTTTTGTGTGACGGGTGAGCCCACAAAAAAAAATTTTTAAGAAGAAAAGGGAGGGGGGGACGTGGTAGTTTGGAGCAAATAAAAAAATGGGAAGGATGATCATGGGGAAAAAGAAAGAGTTTTAAAAAAAAAAGTATAGTGCTTTATTTTCATGCCCTATACCATAATTTAAACCGCTAGAAATATAACTTCTTCTTTTTTTTTCGCACATTAATGTTACTTTTGTCCAAAACCCAATAGGGTTCCGGACTCCTTAACTTTGCCCTTCATAGATTTTACAGCGTCTTCCGGTGAGCGTTATGTTAGCTGTTTTCTGTTGATTTATTTCGCTATTATTTGGCCCCTTTAGATTCTGATTCCTAGATTGTGATTTCTACTACGGAGTAGTATCTTTTGCAATTTTCTGTAATTCGTTTGAGTTGTGTGTTCCCATCGATGTTTTCTGCCGCTCTGTTAGTGTTTGAGAAAATTCTTCAATTTGTTGCTTCGCTTGGGAAGACAAGGGGCTGGTAATTTGAGTTTGGCCAAATCGTAGGCGGTGACAGAGTTAAAGATTTTCCGGCGTGGTATTCAATTCTACTCGCACTCACTTTCATATCTCTGTTTAATTTTGCTTTGCTTCTCTGATTTTTTTTTCTACTGCTGATTTGCCTTTAATAAGTTCTGGGTGAGTTCAGTTCGTACTATGACGATTCCATATTCTGCTTTTTGATTTTCGGATGTGTTTGCTTTTTGCTATTAAGATTTTATTTTCATGGTTTCGGCTGTAAACTCTTTTGCCCTGGAAGAAACTAGAGTCGTTAAGTTTTCCCGCGTTTAACACTTGGATTAAGGAAGTTAAAGTGTGGACTGAAAGGGATTTTGGCAGGAGCTGTGTGATTTTTTTGTACAAAATGAACTTGTGTGAACAATTCAAAATAGAAAGGAGCTTCACCTTATTTTGCAATAGTATTTTTGTGACGCAATATAGATGTACCAAAATTAATAGATAAATTACTTTAGACAGATTTCTTTATTGGATAACACCTTTGAGCTGCATGTTATATTCTTAGTCGATTGGCATAATGAAAATACCTAACCCTTGACAACAAATAAATTTGGCACCATATGAATTAATGCATAGGTTCTTATGACCGACCTTTAAGCTAAAATTAGCAGTAGTTAGCCCAAGAGATAGATTGCATAAGACTTACTGAAATTAGGCGGAGCTTATTAGATTTTATTTCCATGACTGTCTAACAGATCTATGTTTTACTCAAAGCTATTGCTACAAAGAATATGATGCAGTTATTGTTTCTTGCTTCTTGCAGTCCGAGAAGTACTTTGTAAAGGAATCTTCACTTTTCCGTCATTGATAAATATTGTACACAAAACAATATATTCTAGGCAAAGTTAGTATTTTACATCAAAAACTGTTCTCTCTTATAAGATGTAATAGCTCAGTAGTGTTCTATTTCTCTACACAAGCTCATTCCTTGGAGATATTGTCACTATATCTTTTGTTACAATAGTATAGCTTTGTTCACGTTGGACCCGGGCAAAGCCCGGGCTACCCTCACTATTGTCGGAGTAACCTAATGGAAGTTTCTTTTTTCTTTCTGATAACCGAGAAATATGTATGGGGCAACCCTTAGGAACAACCGGAGGAAGCCCTCTACCCTTCTCCACTAAAACACCAAACTTAGTTCACATGGCACAGGGCTCAAATCTGTAACCTAAGTCGCTAGTCCCTCGACCTTTTCCACTTGAACTAATCCCTAAGGTTTGCAATAGTATAAAAACCGAGAACTGAAAAACCTAACAAAACTTTCTAGAAAATCAAACCGAATTGACGGATGCCCACTCCTACTGCTAATGGACTTTAGGACAACATGAAATAGGGTCAGTGTTGTATTTAGAAAAGCAGAGAATCTAAACATGTATTGGCTACACAATTTTTGCATGGCTGATTCGTATTATGTCTTATGGTTTTGCTTCATGACAGCTGAAATTATGGGCTCAGAGATGGAAATAGTTGAGCAGAGGCTAAAAGCTTTTGTAGGTCAGCTCCAGACAGAGTTTGCCATTCTTGATCGACTCGTCTACAAAAACAAGAACCAGCATAGAAGATGCTCTTATTTTCAGTACCTCTTAAAGGTTGTAAATTTACCAATTTTTATTCATATATGCATGTTGGAAAAATGGGGTTTGCTTTATTTTTATAATAAACTACTAGCAACGAAGATGCTCCTATTTCCGATACCTCTTAAAGGTTGTTACCAAAGTTTATTCATATATAGATAGGGGGATTGAGAGGGGTTTGCTTTTAGTCCAAAGTGTACTTCTTACTTTATATACTTGTTTCGCTGATATTAGGTGAGAAGAGATTTGAGGCTCCTCCAAGCAGCTAATTTGGACGAGGTTTTGAGTGCCTCCTTTCAAGTTCTTTATGGAAAAAGACCCAAGCAAAAAGTGCAGCTCTTAGAAAGGTACTTTGGACCCCTTTAGAGTACCTATTTTTTGGTTTTAAGATTTTAAATATTTTAATTCTTCTAGTGATCATACACCAAGATTTGGAATTTGATTACATCATAAATGTATACCACCTTTTCATGTCTAAGGTGAGTATATTTTGTTTTGAGAGTGAGCGCTTATCATGCTCTTGCATTTTTCTGCTCCTCTATTGATATTTACTAATATTTTTCAGTGGGAAAAATTGAACTGACATACACGGAATCTTGAAACTGAAATTGTCTTCCTAACTTATATGATTGTTTACTCCCTCCGGTCCACAATAAGTGACCAATTTGCTTTTTCATTTTGGTCCAAAATAAGTGTCCATTTATATAATCAAGAAAGAATTCAATTTGTTTTTTCAAAATAACCCTTATGTACATATCCCTAAAAGGTTTTCTTACTCCTCACATTAAATATTTAATTAAGGGTAGTTTAGTCATACTAGGTATTTTGGTATAGAATTTAGTATTTTCTTAATGGGCGTGCCAAAAGCGGTCACTTATTGTGGACCGGAGGGAGTATCAATAATCATCCATCTTTTTGTATTGCTCGCAAGTGCAACTATTTGCTGACTGTGATGGTTGACTATTACTTGATCTCCACCATTTGTTAAATTAGATAGTCTACCATTCTGTTGTTTGAAAGTATCTCCACAGAAGAGTGCATAGCGCAAGATTAGTTCTAGGCTTTGTCATGGAAAAAGTGGCTGTTTATGTGAGTTACAACAACATTTTGCAAGTTCTGTCCATCTCTTCGTTAACCGACAGATTGGAGGCAGATTGGAGGGTAAAACTTTTACAAGTTGCAAGTGAGACTATTTTAGCAATCCTACTGTGATGGAAATAGAGTTGTCATTATTTGTGTCTTGCTCTTCCATTGAATTATACATACAAGTTCTCTCTGCCCGTACTCTAATATATGATGATTTTAGATGTATTGAACTTTTCATCCTCACTTTTCATGGGTCTCAGCCTAAAGAGGAGAAGATGTGATGGTGGCAAACATAACTTTCTGGAGCGGCTTCTAGGGGTTGCACACCTGTTGTCAGAGGTATCATTGTTTTCTTTCTCACTTCTTGTTGTTCTCCATCTAAAACCATTCGTCCTAGTCTGTTAGATAACTCATAGTATTGGATTTCCAAACTCAGCCTACCATAAGGATTGCTTGCTAGAATTTACTGGCATTAATAACTTCAACTCGTCCCCTGCCTTTAAATGATCACTTGAAGCTGGGGATTTTTGGCTCAGTTTTTAACATCTACTAGTAGAAAATGTAGAGAACTTCTATTTGGAGAACCTAAAGTATTGAATATCGGATTGAGATGGGTCTAAATGGAACGACATGAAAAAGTGAGGATACGTATAGCTGATAATTAGCTTGGGATTGAGGCGTAATTATTGTTGTTCCATATAACTACTGGAATGATGATCTCTCTCTCTCTCTCTCTCTCTCTCTCTCTCTCTAGTTGTAATCAAATGTCTTAAGATAAGCTGGCCGGTGTTGATAATAAGAATCATATTATAACAAGGAAAACTTTAAGTTTATCATTTTATTCAGTTGTAATTTTTAATTTACTTATTCTTTTCTTGCAGATCGTTGAGCCAATGTTAAGGGCCGCTACGTATCCTTCTTGCTTCATTTTTGCATACTAATACTTCATTTGATATGTTGGTTATGGGAGCTTTACTTCATTTCTTTTAGACTAGTTACATCTTTAAGTAATAGGAAGAGCCTAATTTGTTCATTTTCCTTCATAGCTCTCGGGGTGTGTGGAGGTGATTGGAGCAAGGAGGGTTTGTCTGAAATTACTGTGGGTGCGTACTTATTAGGATATGTAGCAAACCTTTTCTGTTCTTCAAAACTGCTAGACTTTTATGCAGCTGATTCGGCCGTAAATACTGGTTTGCGAAATTAGTTTAGTTGGATATTAATTATACCTCCTTCTTCCTTTTTCTTTTGTCTGTATCTTCGTAATTTCATCTGTCCTGTTTTCATCTAATTTGTATGTTTAGTTCGTTTTTCACCTTGTGCTGATTGCTCTTCATTTAAGTAACACTTGATCAATGTGCTTTTTCATGCAAATTCCAATGTAAACTGTTATTTTTTACCCTAACTGTAGACAGTGAGATCTCAACACTTCTTGCACGATCATTTTTTATGGGATTTTCGTTGACGGTATTGGCTTTGGTCGCCCGAATAAGAGTTCTAGTTCAGCAAGTAAGTATTCTCAGTATAGTTTTATCATTTTCAAGTAAGTAAAATTTGATCATTTTAAATGCTCTTTTCTTAGTCTTACTTATAAATTATAATAGTAGAGGTTGCCGGCCCAACTTGTGTACTAAGGCGTCATTGTTGTTGTACTTATAATAGTAAAGGTCCTGCACATTGATCGTGTTCTTTCAAACTTTCAGTTTGTTGAAGTTCTAGTTTCTAGTATAATACACTGGAGTCATGATAATTTCTGGAACTTATTTAATTGGAGTAACTGATCTAATTCAAGAGTCTAGGGGAATCATACTATGTTGCGTGGACTCTCCAAAATGTAGCCGCACCCGTGTCGGATCCTTCAAAAATGCACTACTTTTGGGGGATCCGACACGTATTGGGCCACATTTTCGGAGAGTCCGAGCAACATAGGAATCATGTAAATAGCATGAGAATTTTTGCTCTTTTAGGAACATGCAATATTTGAGGAAGTGAAAAGCTTATGTTGAGCAAATTTGCTAAGTATGTCCGGTGATTGAACATGAAATTCTAATCAAATCTGCTTTATTCATCGCAGATGCTTCTTGATGTTGTTTGTGTATTCAACAGTGTCTCCTCTTTATCCCAGAGGGAACAAGCCATAAAATTGATGCAAGATGGATTTGAGGTTGTTAAATTCTTCACATCTTGTCTCTTTGTTTTTCTGGTGCAATGCAAGAAATTCGTTTCCTTCTATTGTTCCCTTTGTTTTAACTTGCTTTTTTTATTGGTTGTATTAGTTCCCGTTAAGGTCAAGAAATGGTTAGAAAGTTCAACAGAGTCATACTACTTGCAGGCACAATGCCGAGATAAGAAAAATGATATACTTCTTTGAATGTACTTATCAAGGAGAAAATATCATGGGCATATTCCAACTTCCGAGCCACAGATATCTGCTGGTTTCTCTAATTAGGAGCCATGCTTCTTATTATATGGATTACTGGTTACAGTGTGCATGATGTACTGCAATATTTCTTTTCAGATCTTCTGGAGGCCTCAAATATCCTAGTGTCTTATCTCAATTTTTATAGCTTAGACAGCACAGATTCCAAAGCTACTTCACTTTCTTATCATTAAGTCAAAGTGTTTCCAATTACCTCTCGTGTATTAAACTGCAGACATGTACTTTTCCAGGAAACCATGTTTTCTTTAATGCCAACTGCTTAGAATCACTACAGGTGTTACTAGCAACACCCCTTCCCCCAAAAAACCAAGTTAACCCTACATGTGTGTCCGTCGTGTGAGTTGGTGAACAGTAAGATGTTACTCAGAGTAAATAGTGGAACACGATACTGGATAACTGTCTTTGTGCTGATTGTTGTGACAAAATATACACATTGGTCCCATCACTAAGTTAACTATGATAGTCATTAATAACAATTCTTAGATGA
This sequence comes from Nicotiana paniculata, assembly GCA_005239505.1. Lineage (NCBI taxonomy): Eukaryota > Viridiplantae > Streptophyta > Magnoliopsida > Solanales > Solanaceae > Nicotiana > Nicotiana paniculata. The sequence continues at coordinate 1,907 of ML349087.1, read as the reverse complement.
AATCAAGAAAGCAAATGTTCAATATTTTGTGCCATTGCAGGTTTTTAGAGAATATTTTCCGCAAAAGCAGGATGTGGTATTCCTCGAATGTCTTTGGAAATCTGATAAGTATGTGTTAGTTGAGAGACAAAATGAGAGAGATGTCGGAAGAAAGGAAAAGGAGGTTGGAGAAGATGTTTCTGTAGAAGCATCTAAAATTCAGTATGAAAGCATTGAGATTTTCCTAGGAGGTAAGAATTCTTTTCACTGTCTTGTTTTCTTTATCGAACATATTAAATCTGTTTGAGCTCGATATCTCTTAAGATAGTATTATCCAGTGTTTTGCTGTTTGCCAGTTTTTATCATTCAGTTTGACAATAGATCTGCCTTACCCGGTGTTGTCCTTTGTGTGCATGGAAGACGTGTCTATTGCATGTCTATCTAATGCTTCTTACTCGTTGAAGCTATAGATAGAATCATTGGGGAATTTCTTCCCCCATCACGTGACTTTCCCTGGTTATCTGCTTTATACTATACATGAAAGGCCCACCTCATACAGCACACTATCATTTTCTTCAGCAACATATAATTGTAGATAAGTTGATAAAGAGTGATATATGCTTTTGCTTTGAATATTTATTGCCATCTTCAGGATATGATCCATCTTTTTCTGCTAAGGAAAAAAAAGGAAAATAAAAGAGAGGCTGTATATAGCAAAATGATAAGAAATACCGATTGATTCTAGTGTTAATTTGTGCATACCCAGGTTTGTGGGATGACTTCGAGATCGCGGTTTTAAAATTTGTTTGCCAGCAAAATCCAGTTTTGTGCATTTTGTTAATTAGAACTTTTTCGGTAACTGCGATTTCGCTCTTTGTTTGTTGCTGATTTTCAGTGTTTTTTCCTCTATAATTTTGTGCATCACTTTTTCCGGGATCTTGTGTAGATGAGGAACCTAGAAAGACAGCCTCTAAAGATTTGGCTGAGGATGATGAAGCTTTTATCGACAAAGATAAAGCAAATTCCTCGGAGAATCCTAAAGATTTGGCGGAAGATTTTCAAGCTGTAATGGACAAAGATAAAGCAAATTCTTTGCAGGATCCTATCCAAGAGGGTAAGGATGAATTTCGAGCTCAAGTTGATTCAGCTATTGCAGGACCTTCTGGCCATAATTTTAGTTCTCCTGAAGCTGGAGCGTTCCCAAGTTCATCACCCGACAAGAATCCGGCAAAAGCCAAACCTGGATCAAAGAATAATGTTGCATTTGTTTCAGTTAAAAGACCAGCTGTGTCAACTAAGAGTGAATTGGAGTTTGGCATTCATGGAATGGAAAAGGGTGATAATCCTAGTCCTAGTGTAGATAAAGAAGATCCATTTTTCAGTTTACTTGCTGCTGGTAATCTGAAGAGCAGTCTATTCTAAACTTTACCTATGTACCACCATTTCTTTTCCTTGTATTTCTTTCTCTTAATTATGTCTCAGGGCAGCTATGTGTGCATATTTTTGTTAAAAGATTTCCCTTCATTAGAACTAGTCATCCAAATTGGTTTTTAATTATTAGTTGGTGCTATAATACTACTCTTAAAAGAGTTATTTTTCTTTAGTACAACTCTTAAAAGATAAGTTATGTGATTAGTTCCGAGTCCGGAACCAAAATGATGTATATTTTGACACTAACAACGAAAATAAGTGGGAAAAAAAGGACAACCAAATTATGTATAATGCCCAAAAATTGGGTGCTATATATTAACGGTAACTGTGCCGTTAATAGATAGCGTTCAATTTTTGGGCGTTATACTGCAAAAGCTGACTTTTCAGGTATAGCGCCTAAAAATTGGATGCTATACATATATTTGTTATTAAATTCCGTCTTCTTTTTCAAACCGTCTCCCTCCCCAAAATTCCTCTATTTCTTTTTACTCCCCCCC
>ML349082.1:0-25499 GCA_005239505.1 Nicotiana paniculata | reverse complement strand
TTTTTTTGGACCTATTTTCGTTCTACTTGTGCAAAAATGACCTACTTGGGTTCCGCACCCGAATATTAATTATGTTTTACAAACAGAAGAGGGAAAACATCTAACTATCTTATAATGAGGATATGATATCATAAGTACACACACAAGGACGATATCCAATAACCTTTGAAAGCTGACATTGAACATCATCTCCAGTGCTAATGCCAAATTTGAAGCAGTGGCAAAATTTAACCTCCAGTACAATCCCCTATTTCAAATCGACATTACAAAACTAAAAAAATGCAGAAAATAAGAAAACAAAAACAAATTGTATTACTTATTCGTTTCGAATAGAATGTTGTAAAATCCATCTTATAATCTGTTGCAATTAACATAACTGAACAGGAAAGGGAAAAAGAAAAAAACCCGTACATGACATTCTGTGCTTCTTCACAAATGCTATGTAAGAAGTCTCGTTAATCAATGTTATGAAAAATCCTGACAGATCTGTATTTGCAACATTTTATGAAATGTTAATTTAAATATAGAACAGATAAATAGAGAAAGATATAAAAAAATAACAGAAAAATAAAGCGTACATATTACATGTTTCAGATATCTTATCAACAGCTATTGTCGCACTTGGTTAATGAATCTCAGCAACAAAAGTAGTACTTAAACCTCAAAAAAGATACTGATTATGTTTCAAGTGTCAGACTAAATTTCAAAAAAACCTCTTTAAATACAACATTTGTAGCTTCAGTAGTTATTTTCCCATCGTCATCACAAACCAAATTTTTTAATCCCTTCCTTGCTTGTCACCCGAGAAAGAGCAACATATAGTTGTCCATGTGTAAAAATTGGTTTCTTCAAAAATAAACCCACGTGATACAATGACTGTCCTTTACTTTTTTTGATTGTCATGGCAAAAGAAACAATGGTTGGAAATTGTCTTCGCTGGAACTTAAATGGAATTCTAGGATCAGATGGAGTCAATGTCATTCTTGGAATAAACACTTTCTGTACGACCATCTGTCCTGCTAACACCTTGGCTTCAATAACTTGATTTCCAAGTTTAGTTATGATCAACCGTGTTCCATTATATATCCTGCTGACGGATCAATATTTATTAATAACATTACTGGAATACCAACCTTTAGAGTAAGATCATGATTTGGAACTCCAGAACATTTAATTGTATTTAAGAATTCAAGAGTGTGTACATGTTCCAGTGCTGAATAAGTATTGTCAGAGCTCCAGATTTTATCGGAACTCACAGGAGGTTTGTTGATGGCCTCACTTATCAGCTTCAGATTTTTCTGACTAGGGAGAGGGTATCTGGTGCTTCTTTTGAGGAGGTGGTTGACATTGCCAGAGAGATTGAGACAGTTCGCCGCCAGGAGAGAATTGAGAGGCAGGCCAAGAGGTCTCGAGGATCTGGGAGTTTTGGTGGGGTTCCTTTAGGGGGGCATCCTCAGCCCGACAGAGGCCGTCCATTCAGGAAGGCTCAGCCAGGTCGCTCAGGTTATCATGGTGGATCAGTTGGTCATGATCCTCACAGATCGCATCAGATGCACCCATCTTTCAGTGCCCTGCCAGCTCAAAGTTCATCTTGGGAACCATCGGTTCAGGGTTCATCTATGCCTGGTTCTTCTAGTGGTTATCCTGGTGCTAGGGGTTCCCTTAAGTCCCCAGTGCCATTCTCCGAGAGGGGTTTCTTTGAGTGTGGAGATGTGGGCCATATCAAGAGGTTTTGTCCTCGTCTTGCGAGAGGTACTTATCAGCAGAGGAGTCAGCCCGCGGCTTCAGACCCAGTTGTTGCACCTCCTGCCCAGGCAGCTAGAGGTGGGGGTCAGGCAGTTAGGGGTCACCCTAGAGGGGAAGGTCGATCCAGTGGTGATCAGGCCCGATTTTATGCACTTTCAGCCAGACCGGATGCGATGGCTTCTGATGCCGGGATCCCAGGTATTGTTTTAGTCTATCACGAGATGCTTCAGTTTTTATTTGATTCCAGATTCTTTTTTTCATAATCACATGTTCATCATATTTTAGCCCATTCTCTGGATACGCCCTGTGAGTCTTTTGTTAAATCTGTTCATATGCCCGCCCATGTGGGTGATGTTATTGTTACGGACCACGTGTGTCGGTTGTGTATGGTACCTATTGGGGGTCTGGAGACCTAGGTGGAGGTGCCATTTCTGCGTATGGTCGGTTTTGATGTAGTTTGATCAGATAGATGATGATACTTTTAGGTATGACTTGATCGGACTGCACACCGCAGCGATACTTAAATCATGCCTTCGTTGGCTTGATATAGCGCTTGGGCCACTAGGGCCCCTCCAAAGTCTTTACACCCCCAGTGAGCGCATTGATATGGATCTTCTCTGCGCATGGATCTTGTTCGAAGTTGATGTTATGTGAGGGATGGATCATTCCTGTACATGGATCTTGTTCGAGTATTGTATTCCGGATATGGACCTTCTCCGTGGGGCTGGATTGGCCTTTTTCCTCAGTACGGAGTGACTACGGTCACTGATGATTATGTAAATTCCGGGATGGACTTTCCCTGGGACTGAGAGCCATATATGGTACTGAGTGGACTGCTGTGTGAGGGTTGTGAGCACTATGTTCATATCCATACTGGTTTCATACATTTTTTTTATGATGGCATGTAGAGTATACTTGCATACTTGGTGTATTACTCATTCTGATAAATTGTTAGCATGCCTAATTTCTGTATACTGTCTATTGTTGAGGTTTAGACCGTCACTACCTCTCAGCCCATAGTTTGGGTTTGTTACTTCTGAGTTGGTGTACTCACGTTACCCCCTGCACCTTGTGTGCAGATTCAGGTACACCGGGACCCGGTAGTGGATACCGAGCAGCTGTCAGAGTTTCATCGGAGTCGTCGAGGTAGCAGGTGGAGATCGTGACCTCGTCTTCTCCTCCTTTATCTTCATGCACTTTTATTATTACACACTATTTTGTTATTTCCTCTATTTTTACATTTATACGTTGTAGTAGCCCGTGACTGAGTGAAACTAGATCCGGAGTTGGTTTTGGAATTGTTCTTTAAATGTTGCTTTAAAATTCCGAATGGATTATTATCAGTATTTTCTTTTAAAATTTAAAATTTTCTAGAAAGTAAAGTTAGATTCAATGAAATGTTTGGCTTTGTCACGACCCAAAATCCAACACAGGTCGTGATGGCGCCCAACACCGGAGCCAGGCAAGCCAACAATTGTTTACTAGTGAGATTATGCTTATTTGACATACCAACCCCACAACTTCCAAAACTTTTAAGCTTAGATCATTTAAATAAAAGCGGATACATAAACCAACTTAAGTAGATACAGCCACAATGGTCATGAACCAATAATACAGTCCCAAAATATAAAGTCTACTATGTGTGTGCCAGGAACTAGTGTCGTAAGTCAAAAGGCGAACTAGTAGAATATACAAAAGATGATACAAACTGTACTGATGTCTGAAAGAAGTAGACAGAATAAGTAAAGATAACTCCATAGTACTGCTGAGAATCGCCAAGGAAGGCAGCTCACCGTGGAGTCAAGTCCAGAATATACGTCAAGCTCTAGTCGGATAACCAGAAGCACCAGCCTCAGAACCTGTACAATTAAGTAAAGAAGTGTAGCATGAGTCCATAAATATATATGTACCCAGTGAGTATCCCGCCTAACCCCGAAGAGGTAGTGACGAGAGGTCGACATGACACTCACTAAGGTCCAACATTATAATTTAACAGAATATAATGGAAACGATAGGCATGTAAAGGCAGTGAAGCAACAAATATATATGTAAGGTACTGAAACCCAAGAAAGAGTACTGGGAATGAATAAAACAATTACCACTTCACTTTCCCCCAAATATCTGTCAGATCAATATCCATGAACTTAGTAACAATTAAATCATACGCATGCAGGGTAAGGACGACCAGCCGGAGTCATAAGATAGTCATGTCCGTGCACTGTCGATGATCGAACGGCCCGTACCAAAAATGCATCTCTCCCTAAAGTACTCACATCTATGCACCGCCGAGGATCGAACGGCCCGTACCAAAATTGTATCTCTCAATCCTCTCTATGCACTGCCGAGGATCGAACGGCCCGTACCAAAATTGTATCTCTCAATCCTCTCTATGCACTGCCGAGGATCGAACGGCCCGTACCAAAAGTGCATCTCTCAATCCGCCGTGGCGTATGGCCTGTTCCCAAAAGAGTGGGGGAAATCACACCCCGCTCGCGGAATGTAAATTGTGAAGCGGTCACATGTACACACATTATTCCTTTTAAAAGAAAATACTTTTCGGCGAATAATTTTTTACTAGTTTTTCTCAAATTCCATGACTTCGGGGAAATAAGCAACATGTAACGTTAATTCATTAAGCATATAGTTCATATCAGGTAAAACACAAGGCATGATGTGGGCCTAACTACCCGGACATAATAGTAATAGTCGCTACGTACGGACTCTCGTCACTTTGTATGTACGTAGCCTCCACAAATTATCACATATAGCATTTAAATCACCTAGAGGGACAATTCCCCCTTACAAGGTTAGAAAGGAGACTCACATTGCGTCGAATTTACTCCGCGGACCGAGAACGCACCCGAAACTCCGAACTCTACACCCGAGGACTCGAAACTAGCCAAAGGTTATACAAATACATTAATTTATATTCAAAGCATGGAATTCTCCTATTAATTATCCAAATTCACCATTCTTGAAGAAATTCTAAAATCCGACACCGGGTCCGCATGCTCGGATTCCCATAATTCTCGAAGGGAACACTCACCCATAGCCTCAAGGTCATTAATATATGATTTTTACTTGATTTCATAGCAAATTTACGGGTAAATTCTCAAATTATCGAAAGCCCTAGGTTACTACCCAATTCTTCATTTTTCACTAATTTAGGTAGTTAATTTAGCTTGAAATCCATGCATGAAGCTAATATTGGAGTAGAATTTACTTACCTTCAATAACCAGGTCGTTTTCCCCTCTAAAATGGTGGAAATCGCCCCAAGGAAGAAGAAGATGAGGAGAATGAATTAAACCCGTGTATAAAAACACACTGTCTGAACAGTGTTTCCGCACCTGCGACTCGAGGACCGCACCTGCGAGCAAAGGCTCGCACCTGCGAAAATGAAGGAGGAAGCCTGGGCCCGCACCTGCGGTGTGGAGACCGCACCTGCGGCTCCGCTCCTGCGGAACTTTGTTCGCACCTGCGAGAAACGGCCTGCCCACTGGGGGTCGCACCTGCGAGGCTGGGGCCGCAGGAGCGGTCCTGCACCTGTGACTGGGCAACCGCACCTGCGGTCGCACCAGAACAGGTGCACCAGCAGCTATTTCAGCTGGATTTTGGCCTCGTGGGTTTTGGCACCTGGGCTCACCCGAGCCCCCGTCCAAATATACCAACAATTCCCAAATCATAATATGGACTCGCTTGAGCCTTCGGAATACTCAAAACAACGCTAAAACTCAAAATCACATCTCAAAACCTCCAGAACCAAACTTAGGAACTTTAAGTTTTCTAGACTTCGCTAACAACGCGCCGAACCGACCTATACTACTCGGAATGACACCAAACTTTGCAGGAAAATCATAAATGACATAACAGAACTATTCCCGGTCTCGAAATTCCGTTCGGACCTTGATAACACAAAAACATGTCCCAAACCACAATAGAAACTTAAGGAACTTCTTATTTCAATATTGGGCGCTGAAATGCTCCCGGGTCATCAGAAACCCATTCCGAACATACGCCCAAATCCGAAATCATCGTACGAAACTACCGGAACCGACGAAACTCGATTCCGAGGTCGTTTACCCAAAATGTTGACCGAAGTCAAACTTGGCCTTAAAGGCCAACCTTAAGGAACCAAATGTTCCTATAGCACTCTAAACACCTCCGAATCCCGAATCACTAGTCCCCACAAGTCATAAATCATAATAAGCTGCTATGGGAAGTTTCATTTAGGGTGACGGGGTCCGCTAACGCAAAATGACCGGTCGGGTCGTTACATTCTCCACCTCTTAAACAAACCGTCGTCCTTGAACGGGTCTAGAATCATACCTGAAGTGCTGAATATGTGTGGATATCTGCTCCGCATGTCCTCCTCGGACTCCCAGGTCGCCTCCTCAACTGGTTGGCCCTTCCACTGGACCTTTACGACATAAACTCTCTCGGACCTCAACTGGCGATCCTGTCTATTAATAATATCAACCGGCTCCTCCTCATAGACCAACCTCTCATCCAACTGAATAGTGCTGAAATCAACCATGTGAGAGAAGTCGGTGTGGTACCTCTGAAGCATGGATACATGAAAAACTGGGAGGCAAGTCCAGCTCATAAGCAACCTCCCCCACTAGCCTCAACACCTCGAAGGGACCTATAAACCTTGGGCTCAACTTATTGAGAAGCATTCCCTATGATAGTAGTATCAACCAATTCCGTAAACAATAAAATAAAAACAAAATAACTAATTTTAGAACTGGAAAAAGATAGGAAAACTATGAAACCAATTTTTATATACTAAATTCTATATAAACCAAGTTAACATGTAGCATTTTTTCTTATTTCATGTTGGTCAAGATAAAGTTTAAGTTTATTGCAATATTGATCTTGAAAAAATAATTCTATATCTTGGTTTAGCTTAAAAAATAACTATTGACTTTTGTGTTTCAATAGTGTCATCGTTAGTTTCAACCTCATTCCATTAAGTTAAACTAAAGGTAGTACCTTAGAAAACTTATGGAATTAAATATGGTTAAGATTATATATAGATGTCAAATACAAGCAGACTCCCATCAATAAGGGTTAACTTTGGCTAAAAACTCGCAATACAAACATGAATTAAATCTTACTTCACCTCTAATTAGTCATACTTCCAATGAAACTGTAAACCGCCTATCAAACATGTTAAATTAGATGACTAACAAATCTTCATTTAAAAGTATTCTAAATATTAAGCTTAATCAACCAAAGAAATATTTTTTTATAAAAATAAACATCGCAGAAGAGAAGATAAATCGTTTAATAAAAATTTCCAAAGTAGAACGACAAAAATAAAAATTCATAAAAAATAATAATTCTATATTTATAACAAACATGTTTTACTTGTAATAAAATAAACAAAAGCAAATAATGGCAGCAAATTAAGCTTTCAATTTATAAATTATTTTACTGGCCAGTCCATTACGCATATGAGATAAAAGTATATAAGTTAATTTTTATTTTTATTTTTTGTTACTTGCCGGAATAGCAACACGGAAGTTTGACTTCCTCAAATTTTCATTTAACATATAACAAAATTTACACAAATATTTACCTTGCAATAATGGTAGCTCATTTAAATCCAGTAAAAGATGATCGTTTTGCAATTTTGAAGACGAAAAATCATATCGCAAATGTTGTTGTTGCGTTGAATTTGGATATTGTTGTTGGGACTGAGATGATGAAACTTGTTCACAGATCTTTATGGTTGCACCACATAATTGAGGGAAATTCAGACAATTTGTTATGTCCGTTAATGATCGTTCTATTTTTTCTTTTTCAATAGCATTCCGTCTGATAGTAGTAGAATGGACAAAGTCTGTAAGCCATAAAATAAAAAAAGAGGTAACTGTTATAAGTGAAAAAAGGTAAGAAAACTATCAAAACCAATATAACGAAATAATTGTTTAAGGACAATAACCATCATTAAAGGCTAGTATATAAGATTTGATATGCTGAATTGAAAAAATAAAGCTGTAAAAGTTAGGAGTGACTGCCAGCTGAAATGTCCAAAATTCATAGAATCCAAAACTATGACCAACGAAAACTTTTACCAGCTTGGCAAACTGTTCAGAAAGCATATTTAAAGGTTAGTATATAAGATTTGATATGATGATTAGAATAGTGATTTTTCTCTACTTGTAATTGAGTAAAGCAGGTATAAAAGTGATTAATAAAGACGATAAATTTATGCGATTAATCATCAAAAGTACCTAAAAATTACAAATGCTCTAAATTTTTAAAAATGCATAAGATGTATGGGATGGGTAAACATATAAAAAATGATAAAAATACGACATAATATATTTTAAATTTATGCAATGATATATCAAATAATGCATATTCGGGAGAAAGACGATACACAGCATAATATAGACTAATATGGTGTACGGATCAGAAAGTTCTTACGATATATAGGACACATATTTTTTATACTTATACTTCAATTTCAGCATCTAATGCATCTATGAAACTGAACAAATAGTAGAACAAAAAGATTTAACAAGAGACCGAATTTTCGTCAAATTGTTTAAAGAACTGCAATATTACTCATGATCTATATAATCTTAAATTTTCATACCTTTCGAGGAAAATTTAGCCCGTTTCTGCTTCTGTATGCATATTCGATTTTTTGTTGCGAGTTTTTTTTGTTTTTCCATGTCAAAGTGCCGTAAAAATAAAAAAATTTCCGAGAAGTTGTAGAGTCTTTCGCAATTCTATCAGAAAATTTGTAGGGCTTCTTAGCTACCCCTCAGTCTGTTGATTCCGATGCAAAACAAACTCTATTTTCTTCTGATAGTGTATGTCGAAGTTGAAAATTTCTGAAGCAACCACAACAGGCTTGACTATAATAAATTTAGAAGAAAAACTAATGTAAACAAACGTAAAAACATGAAAGCAGGACTACGACATACATCTTGTTATAACATTGATTGATGATGAGGCAGGCTGGAGTTGAAAAATTGGGGTGAGAAACTGAATTAGGATTGAGAAGTTGAGGAGTCTTCAACAAAAGATAAAACAGAGAGCAGTTGACGAAAAGAGGGCATATTTGATTTTGTTCTTAATTTATATTATTTCTTTTTTAGTGCAGTAGTATTTTTAGTTTATTATAGGTCCAGTCACTCCTACTTTTTTAAATATATTTTCGAAATAATTAAAAATTAAAGTACAACAGAAAATTTAATTTATATATTACCAATATATTTTCAACTGATTGAAGAATTAGTTAGCCCATTTTTATTAATTCTTAGCAAGTTCTAACTCTTACCAAATTAATATTTTTACTAATATTGTGAATATTTACAAATAGTTGTGTTTTTGTATATTTATCAATAGGAGAAACGAAATTCGTCTCCCATGTTTCATATTTTAAAGGCGGTGTAGGTATTGAAATTTGATCGTAGAAGTATGTTTGGAATATGTATGTTTTTTCCTTTTTCTTATATTATTAACATATCGCACATATGATCTAGTTATATGTGATGTAATATCATAAGAAATTACATATTTTTGGATTTTCTGATGCCAAATAGAAATATAATGGCTAAATAGTCTTCAGATGAAGAGAGGTAGAATTTGTAATTGTTGTTGTCCATTTGTCGTATGAGCAAATCGTCATGGTTATGCAACGGGTGGAGCTATTGTTCCTGCACTATTTGATACCCCAAGAATGAGTTGGTTAGAAGAGTTTGAAATAGTCATAGAAGAGTTTGGAATACCTTGCAAATTTATTGAAGGTTATATAGTGATGACACATTATCGATGTTATAATTCATCTAACTTTTGTCTTCATATCTACAGTTGTTCGTGAATATATAGCAAAAAACTTTAATAATTTCGTGTCACGACCCGAATTCCTAATCTTAAGAATTGTGATGTCACCTAACACCACACTTACTAGGCAAGCTAATGTTAGAATTCGATTAGTTATTTTTCTTTTGGTTACTTATTTAAACACAATAAAATAAATTTTGAAGTAAATTAAGTCTAATAATTTTCAGCGAATAACCTCATAAATAAAATGTTAAACAAATAAATAAACCGAGCCATGAACCAAATATATATAACTCTAAGACTGCCTAGGGTATGGTGTCACAATTCACTAACTTCTAAGAATATTACAAATAATGGACTGAAAGAAATAATATATTTGTTTTGAGTAAAATAAAACAGTCTCTATAAAGCTAGGAGAAGACTCCGGAAATCTGCGGACGCTAGCAGATATACCTCGTGTCTCCGAATGATGAACGACCGCTACTAAAATCTCTAACACTGGCCGGTACCTGGATCTGCACAAAAGAGTGCAGAGTATAGTATCAGTACAACCGACCTCATGTACTGAGTAAGTGCCGAGCCTAACCTCGACGAAGTAGTGACGAGGCTACGACGGGGCATTAACAATATAACCTGTGAACAATATAAAATAAAGCAAAAAGGAATTTCTAAAATAAACAAACAATAACTGTGGCAACAATTTAAAATAATTCAGTCACCTTTTTTAGGACTCAGTTATAACCAATTCTCACGTAAGTTTCCAAATTTCCAAACTTTAACCTAAAAATAAAAGTAGTGCAAAACATGAAAAATAGTAAAATAAACCAGTAAGTTCTCAAATCTTTGTTTTCTTTGAAAATCAGTAAAATATAAGTGTCCTCCCTTATTGATCCTTGTTGCGGCGTGCAACCCGCTCCCACCTGTCCACCCTTATTGCTCATACTTATATATATATATCACCCTTATTGATCCTGTTGCGGCGTGCAACCCGATCCCACCTGTAACGACCCGACCGGTTGTTTTGAGCTCTAGTGCGTTGTTCAGTGGTTTGAAGTCGTGAGCAGCTCCATTTCAAGTATTATGACTTGCAGGTGTGGTCGGAATTGAATTTCGGAAAGTTTAGAGTTGATTTGGAAAGAAAATTCTCATTTCAGAAGCCTTAAGTTGGAAAAATCAACTAAGATTGAAATTTTGAGTAAACGACCTCCGAATCAGGATTTGAAGGTTCCAGTAGGTTCGTATGATGATTTTGGACTTGGGCATATGTCTGGATCGGGTTTTGGATAACCCGGGAGTGTTTCAGCGTATATTGTGGAAGTCAGCATTTTTGAAGGAATTTTCTAAGTTTGGCTTGAAGCGCATTTCAGTGACGTGGATGTCCGTTTGTAATTCCGAGCCTGGGAATAGCTTCGTATGGTGATTCTGGAGTTGGGGGTGCAATCAGAAGTGAATTTGGATGTCCGTAGGTCATTTTGAAGTCATTTGGCTAAAGTTAGAAATTTGAAGGTTTTGAAGAAATCCGACCGGGAGTGGAAGTTTTTCTATCGAGGTCGGAATGCGATTCCGGAAGCTGGTGCAGGTCCACAATGTCGAATATGACTTGTGTGCAAAATTTGAGGTCAATCGGACGTATTTTGATAGGTTTCGACATCGGATGTAGAAGTTAGAAATTTCTAAGTTCATAAAGTTGGTATTTGGGTGCGATTCGTGGTTTCGATGTTGTTTGATGTGATTTGAGGCCTCGAGCAAGTCTGCATTATGTTTTGGAACAGGTTGGTATAATTGGACGGGGTCTCGGGGGCCTCGGGTGGATTCCGGGTGGTTAACGGATTAATATTTGAAGTTGAGAAAAAGCTGAAGTTACTGGTGTTTGGTGTGACCGCACATGCGAGGATTTGGTCGCAGGTGCGGCTATGGCACCGAAGGTGCGAAGGAGTGGTGGTCTGGCTGGGAGCGCAAGTGCGATGGTATTTCTGCACCTACGAAGTCGCAGATGCGGACTGAGGGGCCACATGTGCGAAGTTGGCTTGAGCTGAAGAAAGCCGCAGGTGCGGAGGTTTGGTCGCACCTGCGGAATCGCAGGTGCGAGTGTTGGATCGTAGGTGCAAAATATGGCCCGGGCAGAATGTTTTAAAACCGAGAATTTGTAGCCATTTCTTCATTTCTTCTTTGGTTTGGACGATCTTGGGAGGCTTCAAAGGGAGGATTTCTTCATGCATTGTCAAGGTAAGTAACCCCTTCATGTTTCTAAGTTAAATACAAAATTATATGCATGGATTAGACATGGAAATTGATTGGAAATTTTGGAGAATCTTAAAGAAACCTAGAAAATAGTAAATTGGAATTTAGCCACGAATTTGAGCATGAAATGTAGAGTAAATTGTATATTTGAACTAGTAAAGCTATGGGTAGAATTTACCTTCGAGAAATTTTGGATTCCGGGCACGTGGGTCCGAGGGCATTTTGGTCATTTCACCAAGCGGGGTTGGGAAATTATATAATTTGGAATTGTTGCAAATATTAGAGTATATTTTCATTGGTTTGCCGTGATTTGGATAGTTTTGGGGCGTTGTGCGTCCGTTGGAGTCATCAGAAGGGCTTGTGTAATGACCCGACCGGTCGTTTTGAGCTCTAGCGCGTCGTTCAACAGTTTGAAGTCGTGAGCAGCTTCGTTTCAGGTATTAGGACCCGTGGGCGTAGTCGGAATTGAATTCCAGGAAGTTTAGAATTGATTTGGAAAGAAAATTCTCATTTCAGAAGCCTTAAGTTGGAGAAATCAACTATGATTGGAATTTTGAGTAAACGACCTCCGAATAAGGATTTGAAGGTTCCAACAGGCTCGTATGTTTCGGACTTGGGCGTATGGTCGGATCGGGTTTTGGATAACCCGGGAGCGCTTCGGCGTATATTGTGGAAGTTAGCATTTTAGAAGGATTTCATGAATTTAGGTTTGAAGTGTATATCAGTGAGGGTGATGTCCGTTTCAGAATTCCGAGTTTGGGAATAGCTCCGTATGGTGATTCTGGAATTGGGAGCGCGGTCGGAAGTGAATTTGGATGTGCGTAGGTCATTTTGGGGTCATTTGGCTAAAGATAGAAATTTGAAGGTTTTTGAGAAATCCGACCGGAAGTGGAAGTTTTGATATCGAGGTCGGAATGCGATTCCGGAAGTTGGAGCAGGTCTGTAATGTTGAATATGACTTGTATGCAAAATTTGAGGTCAATCGGGTGTGATTTGATAGGTTTCGGCGTCGAATGTAGAAGTTTGAAATTCTAAGTTCTTAAAGAATTGGATTTGGGTGCGATTCATGATTTCGGTGTTGTTTGATGTGATTTAAGGACTCGAGCAAGTCTGTGTCATGTTTTGGGACAGGTTGGTGTGATTGGACGGGGTCTCGGGGGCCCGGGTGGATTCCGGAAAAGTTGAAGTTGGTAAAAGGGCTGAAGCTTGCTGTCATCTGGTGTAATTGCACCTGCGAGGCTTTGACCGCAGGTGCGGCTAAGGGCACTGCAAGTGCGAGATTGGGGCTGGAGCTGAGGGACGGCAGGTGCGGGAGTTTGGTCGCACTTGCGGAACCGCATGTGCGAAGAGGGATCACAGGAGCGGGAGTTGCTGGGCTGAGTCAGAGCCGCACCTGCGATGGAATTTCCGCAGGTGCGGAGCCACATGAGCGGCTATTGCACCGCAGGTGCGAAAATGGCTGGAGGCAGTGGGGTGTTTTAAGAACGGATTTTTGGCCATTTCTTCATTTCTCTCATTTTGGTGTGGCGATTTTGGGAGCTTCAAGAGGGGGATTTTCAGCAAGCATCACTTGGTAAGTGAATTCTTCCCATTCCTAAGTTAAATATGTGATCTTGCAGGGATTTTAACATGAAAATTTGTAGGAAATTTGGGAAATTTTTTATGAAACCTAGAAAATGTAAATTTGGAATTTAACCACGAATTTGAGTATGGAATGTGAAGTAAATTGCATGATTGAACTAGTAGGGCTATGGGTAGAATGTATCTTCGAGAATTTCGGATTTCCGGGCACGTGGGCCTGAGGGCATTTTGGTCATTTCTCCGGGCGGGGTTGGGGAAGTATATAATCTGAATTTGTTGTGATTATTAGGATGAATTTTCATTGCTTTGCCGTTATTTGGTAGTTTAGGAGCGTTGTGCGTCTGTTGGAGTCATCGGAGGGGCTTGGAAGCTGGTGTTAGAATTTCGGAGCGAGGTAAGTCTCCTTTCTAACTTTTTCAGGTTGAATCGTCCCCCTAGGTGAATTAATTCATTACATGCTATTATCTTCGGGGGATACGTACGCACGAGGTGACGGGAGTCCGTGCGTAGCTACTATTATGCCATGTCCGGGTAGTCTAGGACCCACTAGCATGCCTTATGTGTGTACCTGTAACCCTGCCTGTAACATTAAACTGCTAATATGACCGAAAACATGATTAAATGTCTAAAAGAAAGCTAGAGTTCATATTGTTAATCTTCTAGAAAGAGAATTGGTTCCGCTGTGGATATGTGTACCTGGACTGGGTTGTATCATAACTTGACAAATGAGTTTCAAAAACAAAGATTTCAAAACCTATATTTCATGTTTCTCTTAATAAGGTTTTTTCCACTTTCCGGAGAAAAAAAAAACTGTTTTCTTGATAAAATACAGATTTATTATGTGGATATGTGTAACTTTGGGTGCCTGAGTCACTTGAGTGATTCGTGAGCAGGAAGACCTTGTATTTGTGTATGTATTCATATGAGCACCTGAGTCGCATGTATGATTCGCGAGCAGGCTAGCTGTATTATTTTAACTGCATCGCATGATCGATTCGCGAGCGGGGCAGATAGATGCATCTATGGTTCAAGCCGATCGACCCTTCAGCAGTGCACAATTTATTATTGTTGATCTGCGCCGTTCGACCCTCGGCATTGCCTGCGCATGATATTTGTTGCGTAGTTGTAATGATATTTGCCTGATTAATGGACTGAAATATTAAATTATCGATTGAAATGACAGAGATTTAAAGTTATTACAAAGACTTTTGGAAGAAGTTGTTCCTTCCCGTCGATTTATCATTATTTGATTAAATTACCATGTTGATTAATTGTTAAGATGACGAAGATATAAATCGTTAAACGTGAACGAAGTTGAAAGATATTTAAATCCTGTTTTATAAATTGCCTATGATAAAATCATGTTTAGTGTCACTCTGAAATATTTTAAATGGACCTTTAGTAAGTGTCTAATTTGACCTCTCGTCACTACCTCTCTGAGGTTAGGCGGGCGACTTACTGAGTACATGTTATTTTTGTACTCATGCTACACTTGTTGTGCATTTTATTGCACAGGTACTTTCATAGCAATGTGGAGGATTCGGAGACTTAGGCGAGCTGCATCATCCGGAGGCGATCCGCAGCTGACAGAGTCTCCTTCGTACTGTATTTATTTCATTTAAATTTCCTTGTCCAGTTGTATTTCAGACATGCTTGTAATGATTGTTAAGTTCTTAGAAATTGCTCATGTACTTGTGACACCGGGTTCTGGGATATGTGTTGGGTTATAGTTGTTAAAGTGTAGTATTCAAACCATTTTTCCTAATTGACAGATTTTTATTTGGTTATCATGTAATAGAGTGTAAGGAAATATTTTCATAAATGTTTTAAACCGGAAAGTTATTTCAATTAATTAATGATTAGCTTACCTAACATTGATGTCCGACGCCATCACGACCTTAGGGATTTTGGGTCGTGACAGCTTGGAAGTCGGTTATGAAATTTCGGAGCTAGGTAAGTCTCCTTTATAACTTTGTGAGGGGGAATTGTCCCCCTAGGTAAATTAATTAAGTATATGCTATTATCTTCGGGGGCTACGTACGCACGAGTTGACGGGAGTCCATGCGTAGCTACTACTATGCCATGTCCGGGTAGTCTAGGACCCACTAGCATGCCTTATGTGTTGTACCTGTGATCCTACCTGTAATATTAAACTGCTAATATAATCGAAATCGTAATTAAATATCTGAAGAAGACTAGAGTTCATTTTCTTAATTATCTAGAAAGAGAATTGATTCCTCTGTGGATAATTGTATACCTGGTAGGGTTATATTATGGAATGTCATTAAACTTGGCAAATGAGTTTCAAAACAAATATTTAAAAGTTATATTTCATGTTCCTTTAAGAAGAATTTTACCACTTTCCTGGGAAAAACTGCTTTCTTGATAAAATAAAGATTTATTATGTGGATATGTGTACATATGAGCACCTGAGTCGCAGATATGATTCGCGAGCAGTCGTTATTATTTGTATGTATAACCGCGTCGCATGATCGATTCGCGAGCGGGGTAGATAGATGCATCTATGGTTCGAGCCGTTCGACCCTCGGCAGTGCACAGTTTATTATTGTTGGTCCGCGCCGTTCGACCCTCAGCATTGCTTGCACATGATATTTACTGCGTAGTTGCTATAATTTTTGCCTGATTACTGGCCTGGGATTTTAAGTTGTCAATTGAAATGACAGATATTTAAAGTTATTAAAAGATTTTGGAAGAAGTTGTTCCTTCCCGTGGATTAATTATTATTTGATTAAATCACCCATGTTGATTAATTGTTATTAATATGACGAGGATATAAAGTGTTAAATGTGAACGGAGTTGATAATATTTGTTCCTGATTTTAATAAATTGCCTATGTTAATCATGCTTAGTGTCACACTTGAATATTCTAAATCGACCTTTAGCAAGTGTCTAATTTGACCTCTCGTCACTACCTCTCTGAGGTTAGGCGGACGACTTTCTGAGTACACGTTATTTTTGTACTCATGCTATACTTGCTGTGCATTTTATTGCACATGTACTTTCATAGCAATATGGAGGATTCGGAGACTTAGGCGAGCTGCAGCTGACAGAGTCTCCCTCGTATTGTATTTATTTTCATTTTAAATTTCCTTGTCCAATTTGTATTTCAGACAGGCTTTGTGATGATTGTATAAAATCTTAGAAATTGCTCATGTACTTGTGACACCGGGTTCTGGGATGTGTTAGGATATATTTGCTAAATTATGATATTCAAACCATTGTTTTACTTAACAAATTTCATTTGGTTAATATGTAATTAAGTGAAAGGAAATGTTTTTCATAATTGTTAAAATCGGAAATTATTTCAATTAATAAATGATTGGCTTGCCTGGCAATGATGTCCGACGCCATCATGACCTTAGGGATTTTGGGTCGTGACACCACCTGTCCACCCTTATAAACAAGAAACTGTATTTTCTCATAAACTTCATCAATATCATCTCAAAATGAAACCAACAGGAATATACATATTTCGTAAAACAATGTCAACCCGCTCAACCTTTATGTACCACAATGAAACAAAGGGAACAACCAACACTTTCAAAAAATAATTGAACCAAGACTTATCAACAAGTTAACAAATCCAAGTAGTCATAGAAACATCAATAAGCATAAAACAATTAAGCCATGAATCAAATAAATTGGAAACGGGGAAGGGATAATGTATAACAAATAATTTGGTGGTGCATAGATACTCGTCACTTCACCTATACACCACACACATGCAAATTCACATAGCAATTAATTTGGGGATTCCTATTCCCTCAAGTCAAGGTTAAACCAAACACTTACCTCGAATTCGCAGGCCACTCACTACTCAATTATAACTTTTCTTTTAGAATTCACTTCCAATACACTCGAATCTAATCATAACTAACTTAATATCATTAATTAATGCTAAATGAACTAACTTTACTGAAAATTATAATTTTTCCTAAGTTTTCTAAAAAAAATTAAAACCCGACCCCGAGCCCGCTTGGTCCAAACTCGGGGTTCGGACCAAATTACGTTTACCCATTCACCCCCGAGCCCGAATATGAAATTAGTTTCAAAATCCGACCTCAATTCGAGGTAAAGATTCGATTTTTACAAAATTCTCTAATTCTTCTCAAACCCTCAAATTTTTTACCATGAAAATTCTTGATTTTTGATTTAAAAGTGATGAAAAACATTGGGTAATTGAAAGAGTAGAGTTCAGAATTGATTAACAACACTTTGGGGGATGAACTTTGGTGAAGAAAATCGTCCTTAGGGCTTGGTAGTTCGAAAAATAGTGAAAGAAAGGGTTCTGTCCATGTTTAACAGTGTTTAAATATGACTGGGCAAGCCTTCATCGCGTTCGCGTGGGCCTGCCCGGGTTCGCATAGAGTCAGGCATGTTTGTCTTCACATTCGCGGTCACTGGGCCGCGTTCGCATAGATGAAATCCAGGTTCCCCTCCCCCAGGCCCGTTACACTACGCGTTCACGTGGAACGGATCGCGTTCGCGTAGGGTCTCTCCCCAGCCCATCGCGATCGCGTCAGAGGTCCCGCGTTCGCATAGAACAAAAAGGCCCAGCTCAATTTGTACTTTATGGGTTCGCGATAGATTCTACGTGAACGCGAAGCGCTAAATAACTGGGCACCAGAAAATAGGAAACCAACAAACCTTCCTAAGTGTAAAACATTCTGTGGCCTATCCGAAACTCACCTGAGCCCTCGGGGGCTCAAAACCAAACATGCACGCTAAAAATATCATACGGACTTGCTCGTGCGATCAAATCATAAAAATAACATGTAAAACTATGAATTAAACCACAAAACTCATCATTTTTCTCAAGAACACTTAAAGTTCTCTATTTCTCAACCGGACGTCCAAATCATGTCAAATAAACTCCGATTTTCACGAAATTCCACAGATAGTATTTAAATACTATAACAAATATGTACCGGGATCCGAAACAAAAATACGAGCCCGATACCAATGGTTTCAAACATTAATTCTTTTTTACATTTCATTAATAATTCAGCAAAATAGTTTATTTCAAAAATTGATTTCTAAGGCTTGAGACCTCGGAATTAAATTTCGGGCATACGCGCAAGTCCCATATTTTACTGCGGACCTCCCAGGATTGTCAGAACACAAATCCGGGTTCGTTTACTCAAAATGTTGACTCAAGTCAACTAAAACCAAACTTTAAATTCTAAAAATTAGTATTTCTTTTTTTCACATAAAAGCTTTCCGGTTTCACGCCCTGACTGTGCACGCAAATCGAGGTAATCAAAATTAATCTTTTTATGGCTAATAATCCTAGAACGGAGTCTTAATTTATAAAATGACCCCTTGGGTCATCACAATATCCACCTCTAAAACAAACGTTCGTCCTCGAATGGACATAGAAGATTACCTGAATTGGCAAACAAGTGTGGATATTTACTCTGTATGTCTAACTCAGACTCCCAAGTAGCTGCCTCAACGGGATGACTTTTCCACTCCACTTGAGCTGAAGGATAAATCTTTGA
Source organism: Nicotiana paniculata (assembly GCA_005239505.1). Classification (NCBI taxonomy): domain Eukaryota; kingdom Viridiplantae; phylum Streptophyta; class Magnoliopsida; order Solanales; family Solanaceae; genus Nicotiana; species Nicotiana paniculata. The sequence continues at coordinate 6,605 of ML349082.1, read as the reverse complement.
TCTCAACTAACGAACGTGCTGGTCTAGAATGGCTACCGACTCCTCCTCACAAGTCAGACTTTTGTCCAATTGGACAGAGCTAAAATGTAACACGTTGGACGGGTCACCATGATATTTCCGGAGCATAGATACATGAAATACCGGATGAACTGAGGATAACCCTGGAGGCAACGCAAGTCTATAAGCTACTTCCCCCACTCTATCAAGAATCTCAAATGGCCCGATATACCTAGGGCTAAACTTACCCTTTTTCCCAAATCTCATAACACCCTTCATGGGTGATACCCGAAGTAATACTCTCTCTCCAAGCATGAATTCCACATCCCGAACCTTACGATCGACGTAACTCTTTTGCCTAGACTGAGCTGCACGACGTCGATCCTGTATAATCTTGACCTTATCTAAGGCCTCTTGAACTAAGTCTGTACCCAATAACCGAGCCTCTCCCGGCTCAAACCATCCAACTGTTGATCTGCACCGTCTACCTTATAATGCCTTATAAGGAGCCATCTGAATGCTCGACTGATAAATATTATTGTAGGAAAACTCCGCTAACGGAAAGAACTGATCCCAAGAACTTCCAAAGTCAATAACACAAGCGCGAAACATATCCTCTAGAATCTGAATAGTACGCTCGGATTGCCCGTCCGTCTGAGGATGAAATGCTGTGCTCAACTCAACTCGAGTACCCAACTCTCGTTAAACTGCCCTCCAAAAGTGCAAGGTAAACTACATACCTCGATCAGAAATGATAGACACGGGCACACCATGAAGGTGAACAATCTCTCGAACATATATCTCTACCAACCGCTCCGAAGTGTAAGTACTTGCCACTGGAATGAAATGTGCTGATTTAGTCAACCTATCTACAATAACCCAAACGGTGTTGAACTTCCTCTGAGTCTGTGGGAGTTCAACAACGAAGTCTACAGTGATACGCTCCCACTTACACTTAGGAATCTCTATCTGCTGAAGTAAACCACCGGGTCTTTGATGCTCATATTTCGCCTGCTGGCAATTCAAACAACGAGCCACATAAGCAACAATATCCTTTTTCATCCTTCTCCACTAATAGTATTGTCGCATGTCCTGGTATATCTTGGCAGCACCCGGGTGAATAAAATAATTAGAACTGTGAGCTTATTCAAGAATCAACTCACAAAGGCCATCAACGTTAGGCAAACATATACGACCCTACATCCTCAAAACACCATCATCTCCAACAGTAATCTTCTTGGAACCACCGTGCCGAACTGTGTCCCTAAGGACCATCAAGTACGGGTCATCATACTGTCGATCTTTGATACGCTCGATTAAGGAAAATCGAGCAGCTGTACAAGCTAGAACATGGTTGGGCGAAACATCCAACCTCACGAACTAATTAGCCAATGTCTGAATATTTGAAGCTAACGTTACATGCAAGGCTACCCATACTTACTACTTTCCTACTCAATACATCGGCCACCACATTGGTCTTCCCCGGATGATACAATATAGTGATGTCATAATTTTTCAATAATTTTAACCATCTCCTCTGTCCTAGATTAGGATCCTTTTGCTTGAACAAGTACTGGAGGCTACGATGATCCGTGTAAACCTCACATGGCACGCCATAAAGATAGTGCCTCCATATTTTCAATGCATGAACAATGGCTGCCAACTCTAAGTCACGAACATGATAATTCTTCTCATGAATCTTTATGTAACGACCGGACCGGCCGTTTTAAGAATTTAAGCTACGTTCGGTGGCATAAGGTCTTGAGCAGCTTCGTATTATGTATATCGACTTGCGTGCATGGTTGAATTGAGTTACCGGATGATTCAGAGTCAAATTGGAAGAAAGACTGTTGTTTTGGGAAGCTTAAACAATGAAGTTTTGACCGGAATTTGACTTTTATGTAAGCGGCTCCGGAATGAGTTATGGATGATGTCAGCAAATTCGTATGGTGATTTTGGGCTGAGGAGCGTGTCCGAAATGTGTTTTCGAGGTACGTGGTAGATTTAGGCTTGAATTGGCGAAAGTCAGAATTTTGGAAATTTTGGCCGATAGGTGAAATTTTGATATCGGGCTCGGAATGGGATTCTGAAAGTGGGTGTAGGTCTGTAGTGTCATTTGTGACCTTTGTGTCAAATTTCAGGTTATTCGGACTAGTTTTGACGTGTTTCAGCATCGGTTGTGGATTTTGAAAATTTCATAAGTTCTTAGGCTTGAATCCATGCATAATTGGCGATTTTGATGTTATTTGATGTGTTTTGAAGGCTCGACTAAGTTTGGATAAGGTATTAGGACTGGTTGGTAAGTTTGGTTGAGGTCCCGGGGGCCTCTGGGATGTTTCGGATGCTCAACGGGATGATTTTTGGACTTAGGCTATTGCTGGTGTTGCTGAACCTGTCATTTACGCACCTGCGGATGTGGGACCGCAGGTACGGTTTTGCAGAAGCGAGGGGAGGGGTCACAGGTGCGGTTTTAGGCTTAGGGGTCAGTGGTCGCAGGTGCATCTCATGGACCGCAGAAGCGGAGCCGCATCTGCGAGGAAAGTGCAGCAGATGCGGAGTTTGAGGGGATTAGTGCTTTTCGCAGATGGGAGCCCAGGCCATAGAAGCGGGACCGCAGGTGAGGCCCTGGAAGCGCAGGTGCGAGCAGCGCTGGGCAGAAATAAGAAAAATCAAGGGTTTGATTTCATTGTCACACCTCCTTTTTACCCCCGATTAATGAAGTGGTAATAAGGGAGTTTTTCCACTTTAAATGACATTATTCGGATTTGGAATTATTTATTTATTTTTAGAGTCGCCACCCGGTTTTTTGACGATGTTCCGGGACACCGTTTATTGAAATCCCAAACCGAGGAATTTTAGACTATGTTTTGATTTTTCTGCGACTAGAAATCCGAGTAAGGAATTCTGTTAACCCGGGAGAAGGTGTTAGGCATTCCCGAGTTCCGTGGTTCTAGCACGGTCGCTTAACTATTAATACTTGGCCTAAATTATCTGATTATTTACATGTTTTAGCCTATCGTGCATTTAGCTTTTTAAATTTTAACCGCTTTTAGTATTTATGGATTTATCTTGAAACAAGTCACGATGGCGTGCACTTGTTTGTTTTTGGACACATTATAACTGCGCCACATGAAATGCGCCCGCAATTACAACATCTGATTTTTATTATTGTTCTGAGTTAGAGTCGGGGACATGAGCTGTCACACCCGAGTGTAGATTACGTAATCATGGCTATGGTCGATGATTTAATTACTTATTTGGAGTAAAAACTATTATTTTTCATAAGTTCTTTGTCTTTTATTAGTTTAAGATGTATTTTTTGGACTACAAAGTGTAAGTTTTGTTCAAGGACTAAGTTTGAGATTATTGTAAAGGCCGAGGATCATGGAAATAATTTGGGGATGAAATAGCATGATTCAGCCATTATTAATATTCAAAGACATCTATACTATGTAATTTTTATTTGCATATTAAAATTGAAGTTTCAGCTCTAGTCTAACAAATAAAGCACTGATTTTGATAACTATGTAAGGCATGTGCATAAATCATATTATTGTACAAACGGAATATACCTAAATATTTAACAGATTCTTCAAACTCTATCTAACAGTCCACATAATCTTATAACTTTAGATTTTGATTACAAAAATGTACTAAAATACCATGACTTCCATAATAGTGAAACAGAACCAAATCAGCCAGAGAACAAAGCAATAGAATCAGTGTCAAAGCTGGTCATAAAATATTCGCAAACGACAATAGAGCATGAAATTAAATTGTCGTGCAAAGGAATACAGTCAGAATAAGTACCTATACTATTAAATTTCTACATCATCTGACAATTATAAATAATTGCAACCCATTAAATCAAGTAATAAAAGTTCGTAGCAACATCAGACCGTTTCAGTTCAAAATATCACGAATGAGCATGAAATAAACGCAAAGTTTATCACCCAAAAATCACATGTGACAAAATCGATAAATAAAGAATAAGATAGTGACGGATCTCTCAAAATTGCAAACGATTACAGAGGAACTGAAATACCACAAACAAACGATCTTCAATCGAGCTAGAGACCGAACGTGACCCTCCCCCCAAACCAAAACAGTAACGTGAGCGCATACAAGGAATTGGAACCTCGAAGCCGGCGACAGAGGCTCGACGAAAGATCAAACAGACCTTGCTCGACGATGGAGTTTGTGATGCTTATCGGCTAATTTTTGGAGTGGTTTCAATGGCTATTTTGAAGTTGTTTTAATGGAAACTTCAAAATCGAAAATGGCCGAGAATGGAGCTACTGGTTCGTCGGTTTCCATGGATGTTTGGCGTTAATGGTGGAAATGAGAGGGGTGGTCAACGGCTAAGCATAACTACCAGCTAACTAGCTCGCCGGAGAGGACGACGCTGGCTGCAGTCTTGAGAGCTGAAGAGGAAGGGCTCTCGTTGTGTCTGCTAGGTGTTGGAGAAGGACTGGCGGCTACTGGGAGGTGTAGGGGATCTCCTTTTTTTTGTGTTCCTTTTTCATCTAACTAATTAGGTCTAGATTATAGAGAGGAGGGGATTAGGATTGTAATGTAGAAAATTTGGTTGGGCCTAGGATTTTGGACCCTCAAATTAGGCTAATTTGAAACAAGGACAAATTTTATCTTTCAGAAATAGTCATCTTACCACTAATTAAATTTCTTTTATCAAAAGGACCTAATTAATATTTAAATAATTAAATAAACTAATTGATTAAGATAATATATATTTTTTGTGACTTTTTATATTAATCTATCAATTAAAGGATAATTAATTTCTAAAAATGCGAATTAAACCTAAGATTACATGAAATGAAAAATGTGACAATTTTTATGATTTAAAATATTAAACATGCATGAAATGAAACTAAACAAAGAAAAGTTCCTAAAATTTATTAAAACTTATTTTTTGATTATTTTTATGAGTAATTTTCATGCGGGGCAAAAATTGAGTATTCACATTCATAACTTCTAAAATCGATTTGGAGCTCGGGATTTGGCGATTTTGAGTGGGTTTTGAGGAGAAGATTCATAGATAACGATTCCTAACCTTATTTCACTTGTATATCATTAATCTATAGCAATTTCTTCAATATAATCAATGAATTTGGGTGAAAAATCATGAAAATGGGAGGAAGGTTCTCCAAATAGAAATCCGAGATTTGAATGAGATTTTGACATCGGTTTTCGATGATTCTTGTTCGAGTGAGTTTGTGAATGAATTGGTGTTCTAAATTTGTAAATTTCACTCGTTTCCGAGATGTGGGCCCGGGGGACTTTTTGGGTAATTTTCCTAATTTCGCGTCTTAGTTTCGAATTTATTAGTTAAACTAGTTGCTTGTAGTATTATTTACATGATGCTATTGATTTGATTAGATTTAGGCCATTTGGAGTCGGATACTAGTGGCAAGAACGTGATTTCAAGTTTGATTTGAGCGGTTGAGGTAAGTATCTTGCCTAACCTTGTGTGGGGGAATTACCCTTTAGGATTTGAGTTTTCTATGTTGATTGTAGTCCGTGTACGCGAGGTGACGAGTGCGTGCTCGAACTTATTTGTGGAAACTTGAACTTTTAGGAATCTTAGGTCCTTATATTCGCCGAGTATGAATTGTCCTTAGCATGATTGAATTTCCTAATTTCTAGTTTCATGTTTGTTTGCTTAAATGTGGAAGTTCTTACTTTTGGATTTACTCATATTGCCTATTTGACTCCTAATTGACTTATCTGAAGATTTTATTTCCTTTTACTGTCATACTATGTCTTCTTAACTGTTTATCTCTAATTGTAATTATCTTCATCTCATTCTAGAATGGTTTAGTCTTGACTGAGGTTATGATTATTTTCACGTTGCTTGTCCTTAAATGAAATTGTCTAATACCCTTGAAAATACCGACCTTAAAGGAATTTTGGATAGACTACCTTAGTTGACTTGCCCGTAAATAGAGTTATCAGATTTGTGTTGATTTCTTGTTGTTAACCCGTGTAATTAGGTGCGACTGTTATATGAAATTTTCCTTCCTTGTTGAATGATTCTTAATATGCCTAGCTTTTCCTTATTATAGTTATTTCTCGCGAACTAGTTTTGCCTATCTTGTGATCAAAGGTTCTTGAGTTGATGTATTATTGTATCTTGAATGGTTGCCATTGTTGTTGTTGTACTTGTTGTGGTAATGCATGAGGTTTCTGCCGTGCGATTGTGGATATAAGGATTTGCTCGAGGTTTTTGTCGTGCCGTGTTTACTGTTGATATTGCACATGCGGCGTGATAACACGGGATATGAGATTGAGGGTTGCGCATGTGGCGAGATAAGGTTGGAACATGTTTATTATTACGCGGCGCCTTCCTGAANNAACCGATGTCAAGGTGGTTGCTGTCCGCCAAGTGAGGTCCCCTCCGCACGCTAGACGAGATTGTCAGTGCCGTGCAGGAAAACCAATGCCAACAATTTGAGAGAACAGTAATGAGAATTGAATAAAAGCTTGATTGTATTAATGAAAGCTGTTACAAAGAAGGCAACGCAGTATCGAGGGGGAGAGACACCAGTACAGAGAATTGCTTGCTAGAAAATGTTTGATTGCTTGATCCT
>ML349081.1:0-46759 GCA_005239505.1 Nicotiana paniculata | reverse complement strand
CAACCCATAACTCTAGAATATCAAATTACATTGAATTCGTCTTTAAGTTAGTTGCCTCTTTAATCTCTTAAATTACTACGTTAGATGAAATTTAGTTAAATATTTGTTTGAGTTTAGTTTAGTTGATAGTTAATCACAAGTCTCTGTGGGTACGATATCTGGACTTAAAATCCTATATTACTTGTCGACCACGTACACTTGCGTGTGCATTGGGAAATCAACCACCAGATATCATCAATTAACAGTTTACCTTGAAAATGGTATTGACAATTATATTTGATCTTTGTGGTTTTTAAAGATATGTGATTTATTTGAATACCAGTTTTTAGGCAATATATGCTAAGTATAGATGACAGGAACGATATATGCAAACCAAATGTTCCACAAGGCTGGGTCTCGAGCTGGACCTCGAGGTCTGAATATAGCAGTTAATGATGAATAACCGATGAAGGAAAAGTGATATTAGGGGCCTCGGGATAGACCTTAATGATGAATAATGAGTAATTAATAATGAACAATTGAAAAAGATAATAAATGAATGTAATAAATCAAACAAACAATGTTTCAACACGTTTAGGCAAAGGGCACCATTAAAAAATGACAAGGGTCCCCTTTATATATGAGGGGAATCCCAACATAGTACATGCACAATTATTACAATGTAACGCTATTGGTACAACTATTTAATGGCTCAGTACATACGTGTACTATTCTTGTATAATTGGTCAGCTATAATCACGTGCCCTGGGAATTTCTCGCCTTTCCCTGACCGTCATCAATTTGAACTACCTCGAGGTCGAACACAGGAACCTTCGATATGCTCCCTCGAGGGATGCACCTCGGGACCAAGCTTTGAATTCTGTCCCGAGCTTCTCGAGGCCTGGCGTGGAATGCCACAGTGGCCTCAAAATCGGACTCTCCGATTTTGGCCGTATAGAAATAGTCCCTGTGTTTTATAGAATGAAATATTAAGGAACGGTCTTGAATTCTTGCCTATTCAGTTTCCCCATTATGAGGTCAGCCATGTGAGATCATTAAATGTTGTGACAGAAAGATTGTATAGAGGTCTTTGTCGGCACAATTCTCAAAAAGCTCACAAACCGCCACTGGTCGCCCTTTCGTCTCGTCCAATGCACTTTAAGTGACTCTTATAAATACTTCAATTCCCAATCTTTTAAACTTTTACAACATCTTCAAACTTTTAAATCTTTTCTAACAGTTTCCTGTCTTCATCCTTCTCCTGTGTTCACCTTTTCATCAGCTTTCTTTGAAACTTTGCTATAACCATGGCCAAAACATCCAAAACGGCCCCTACTCCATCGCGCTCGTCTAAGAGAAAACAAAAGCTCCTCCACGTATTGAGGAGTGCATTCCTTGGCCCTTAGAGACATCCTCCGATCTTAAAATTGATAAACTCCTTCGGTATCGGGCCGATGTGAGCCCATGTCTCGGTACATAAGTTTAGTAACCGATGCAAAGAGGGTAAAGATAGATTGCCATTGGTGGGAGGAAATGCCAGTGGAAATCCCTTCCTCAGAAAAAAGCATAATTACACACAAAGATGGTTTCCTCGGCGTATATACGTACCCTTTTACCTTGGGTCCCGTAGACTCTTATTCTCCACCAGTAGACTCGGCGATCCTCAATTTTTTCCGTCAATATCAAGTGAAGATTGGTCAAATTCATCCTTCTTTCTGGAGAATTGTCTATTTGACCAGACATTTTTCTAACATGGTCGAGAAATGTCTTTTACCCTTGACTATCTGATTAGATTGTACATCTCTTGTCTCTATCGAGGGGGCTAGTCAGGCTGCATCGCGGAGACACCAAAGCATTCTTTGCCTATATTGATAAAGATAAAGAATGGGGGTGGATGAGCCAGTTTGTTCGATTCAGGACCTCAGATCTCATCCTTACCGAGCAGATTCCATTCCGTGACAAGTGGAATATGAGACGTAAGTTTCACTATACGGAGTAGGTTTCATCATCTGAATGCCTTTCTTTTCCCCTTTTGAACTAATCCATTTCTTTTTGATTTGATTCTCTTATGATTGTATAGCCACCGTGTAGTTTCCCGTTGCGGTCACGGACCTCCCGGGTCGGGTTAAACTCTTGGATTCCACCTCCTTATACGATAAGCGTGTCTGGCATGATTTGGCCAAGACGCGATGGCAGGTCAAAAATCATGGTATACCCTTACCACTGTCACTTATAAGTTCCTCATGAGTATACTTCTTAGAGATATGTTGGATATTTTATGCTTGTACAGGCCTCGGGGAAGCCGTCTCAATGAGACCGCCTCCTCCTGGCGAAGAAGAGACCCAAAGACCTTCCACAAACAAAAAAGGAAAGGAGGAAGCGCCGGAAGAGTCCCCTAAACCTAACAGAGTTAAGGATCAAAAGCCCAAGACTGATGCTTCGGTCTTAATTTCGGCGGTTGCGGATAGTCTTCGTGCTGAAGACGAAGATGATGACAGTTTCCCGCTGGTGCATAAGGCAAGACCGAGCGCTGATGCTTCGATTGTTGCTGGTCATAAGACTGCTGAGTCAGAGGTGGCCGATGCGGACCCTTCTCGTATTGAGGAGGCCCTCAAGGAGGGTTTAGATGTAGTTTTCGAGCTAACCATCGGACAAGATACAACTTGTGCCGACGAGCACTTGGTTGGTGAATTCAGAAGCTCTAGTGGTAAGACTCTTCGAGGACGTGAGGAAGCCCCGATAGAGGTTGACGTCATGGGAGATATTCAATCGGGCCCATCATTCTCACTAGGGCAAATACAGGATGCCGAGAACAGGGAAGCTTCCGGTGCAGGGGCCTCCGGGGGGAGGATGGTTTATTTAGAGATTACCTTGCCGGCGTCGAGGATGATGCCGATCTCGATGCCTGGTTAATATCAAGGAGGCTGAGACACTCCAAAAATAGGTAATTTTTTCTTTGACACAACCTTCCTGCTTCGAGTTTTGACCCTTGTCCTTTATAACTTATTTCCTTTACGCTGTAGGTCACGAAGTTGTATGACCAGGCCTTATCCAAGTTACGAGATGAGCTCGCTCATCGTGAAGAGAAGTTATATAAGGTCACGTCATAGTCGAATGAGCGGAAGGCTTCGTATGCCCGAAAGGAAAATAAGTTGACTCACTCTCGGTCAAGCTCGAAAAAGGCGCTCCAGGAGCGGGCCAACTTTATCAAAAGGTAGTTTGGTATTCACAAGCTTTGCCTTTTATTTTCATGAATTGGTGTTTATTACCTTGATTTGGTATTTGTAGATTGAGCAAAAGGATTCCCTAGAGGGGCAGCTTCAGGAAGAGGTCATGGAAAAAGATGTCGAGATCCTTGAGCTAAAGCGTGGCGACGATATCATAGCCTGGGAGAGCGATGCTCTTCGGGAGGAGCTGGCCTCGACTCAGAGTCTTCTTCGAGGTTCCCAAGAGGGGGCTCACAAATTTAAGGCGCTTCATGCTGAGTGGCTGCCGGATTGTCCACGGCCAAGTCAGAAGACGATGCACTTATATTCTCATATCGGGAAGATGTTGCCGCAACAAATACTCGGGTCAGGGAGATATCTAAAAGGCCGATCATAAGTTGGTTCGCGTCGTTGCTCATGCTCATTTGGATGCTCGAAGGAAAGCCTTTGAGGAAGTTCATTCCAAAGGGTTTCGATCTATCTCCCGAGATCGAAGAAGCCAAGGCCTTGGAAGAGGAATCGACAGTTCCAACTACTACGGACGAGGGCTCTGCGAGCGACTCGGGAAGTAGCGAGGATGAAGAATAGAACATTTTGCTCATTTTACTTCCTCTTTTTTTGTATGCGAGCTCCGCGGTGGGGTTTTGTAAATGCACCTTTGTAAATATATTTTTGTAATGCAAAGGATTTTCTTGTTTAATGTCTTCAAAGTTTTTTCTCGTAGTGTTCATGCAAAAGTTGAGCTTGAAGATTGATTTAACCCATTCGAGCTTGATCTTGGGGTAATAGAGACCCTTGATACCGGGTTGGTAAGGAATCAATTTGAATCCTCGATTTCTCGAACACTGTATGATAACGTCATTCATATGACATGACTGTGAAGTGACCGAGGTGGCCTCGTCGGCACATTTCGCAAAAAGTCATAATTTCTTCTGGGAGCTGATTGGCTACCAAAGTTAATGAACATTCGCCGTTCTTCTTATATATATAGTTGCTTTTCTATTCATTGAGGGGTTTGATGCTTTGTGCGACTAACTTTCTCTATAGAGTTTCCCTTCTTGCACCAGTCATTCCACCATCTTTCTTCAAAGCTTTCACCTGATTTATCCTCTTCTTCTTTGCTTTGAAGGATTTATCCTCCCTCTGCTTCACGCCTGACTGGTGGTATACCGCCGACGTTTGGCGAGCTAACCTCGAACTACTTGGTTTCGACGAAAGACTTTATGATGGATAAACCTCTCAATGTTACAGGCTATCGAGAACATGCGTCGAAGTTCATTCCATCAATAGAAGAGAGACACCTCGAAGTCGTGAGGATAGAGTGCGGATGTGGGAAAAAAATGATGCTGCAGGTACCCTCCCGGGAGGGAGATATTATGGCCCATGTAGAGGGGTTTTTGAGCGTGTATACGTACCCTTTACGTTGTGTCCCCTCGACCAACTCATGCTCGAGTTCTGTTAAAGATATCGAGTTACTTTTGCCCAGATCCATTCGTCTTTCTGGCGGATTGTGCTGATGATGAGGTTTTTCGCCGGAAAGGCTGAGCTCGATTTCACCCTTAGTCACCTCATTAGATTGTATCGACCTTTACATTATTAAGGTCTAATTACATTGTGATGCCGATCCACCAAGCCCTATATTTCCAGTGATGATGAGAAGAGGAATCAAGGGTGGATGAGTCGATTCGTTCGAGTGAGGATTGTCGATATCATTCCTACGAATTTCCTTCCTTTTCCTGAAAAATGGAATTTCAAGCGTAAGTGACATGCTGTACTTTATTATTTTTTTTCTCGATGGAGATCGACTCCATTGGAATGTTTTCTTTCTTTCTCCGTAGAGATCCCGTCGATGCCAAATGAGGTCCCTAATTTTGCGGGATGGGCCCGCAAACTGGCGACCTCTTCGACTTATGATGAGCGCAAGTGGCGAGACTTGTCGAAAGGCAGATGGGAAGCACTATGGTATGTGTTGTGTAGTCCTTCTCTAGATGAGTACTTTCCTTTATGTACACTAATATCTCTGTTGCAGGCATTGGTGAATTTTCTGAGGTAAGACCGTCCCCTTTTGAGGAGGAGGAAGGACCATCGGCTTCAGAGACGAGAAAGGATAACAAGCGGAAGGGATACTCGAGGGAAGAGGATATTCATAGTGAATCAGGGCCTGCCCGAACACGAATAGTAATGCAATCGAAAGGGACGGCTTTACTTTGATGGCTCGAACTGAGAAATCTCCCGAGGTTGTTAAGCTTGTAGGACCCGAACCCTCTAGCCTCGAGGGAGAGGTTCCTCAAGAAGGGAGGAGCGAAAGTCCTTTACCCCCATTTTCTTCTCCCTTAGAAGGTACTTCGAGAGATGCTCGGGGATGGGGGCCTCCTAAATCAAGAGGATTCTCCAGTGATCACGTCCCCCTTCAGGGTAGTTTAATTGGGCCCGATGAGACCGGACCAGTAGACTCATACTCGACTTACCAGGAGGCTCAGCGGCTCTGTTCTGTTGTGAAATTTTGTGACCTTTTGGCCTTTTCAGCTTTGTACTTTCATCCTTTTAACCGAACCTTTTTTCCATAGGCCTTCGACAAACTGAAGTCTAAGCTGCTTCATTTTGAGTCTAGGATGCGTAAAGCCTTGAGCGGTGGGAAATCTCTCAGGCTTCTTTGTCATAAGAAGACAAAATAGCTAATACACCTTCGATCGGAGTTGAATCGAAGTCATGGTTACGAAGGCAACTTCGAGACACCGGTTACCTTTATCTTAATGTAATACAGGTTTATTCTCCCATCTTCGGAAATTACGTTTCGGTATCTCAGTTGCAGAGAAAGATAGAGAAGATGGAACGCCGTCGGGGTGAGTTCAACCAGATTGATTCTAAATGCAATGAGTTGAATGCACATATAAATTTTCATGTTTCGGCCAAAAGGAACACTTTGGCTAAGGTCTCCTCCCTCAAGATACGACTTCGTAATGCTCGAGAAATCAACTCGGTCTAGACTAGCAGGATTGCTATGCTTGGAACAAATATTTTGAAGATGAAGGCATAATTCGTATAGGCTCGAACCGAAGATGAAGAGGCCTGAGTAAAGGCTGATAGGAGGGCGACTGTCTACTTGAAAGATGATAGTGACGCTCAAATGAAGTTGTAGGAGGATTCCAATCGAGAGAGAATAAGCAATGAATATGCCCGCTGTAGATCCCGGAGGGAGACCCTCGAGGAGATTCATGATACAGACTTTGATCTCTCGGAAGAGATAGAGCAGGCTAGGCAGACGAGATTAATGACAAGTTCTTCCTCTCTACCGACAATGAAGCTGATGTTGAAGATGGAGAGGAAAGAGTTGTCGAGGAAGCTAGGCCCGAGGGGGTTGATTAAGGAAATTCCTCGAGGGGGAGATGACGAAGTCCCCAATAATAATGATAGACTAGGTCTCAAAATAGCTTCCCGTGGGAGTGTTGTAAATTTACCTTAGTACTATCATTTATATAAAGATATCTTTCATTTTGTCTTCATCTCTGCTTTTGTGGTTTTAATTTTTATGCTTGCCGTTGAGGTCTTCGAAGCTTTATTTTGCCTCATCGTTGTCTTTTGATTAGTCACCGAGTGAGATGAACTAGTCCTTCATATCGAGGGTATTCCATTTTCATAGGTCTTATAAGTTCGATATTATGGCCTTGGCCTTGATCTCGTGGTTGTGCCCTTTTAAGGTTTTACAAGTCTGGTATTGCCTCATTTAAGTCCTACAAATTCACCCTTAGGCTCTTTAGCTCGGCCCTGAGGCTCCGTGGATCGGTCGTGTGGCTCTTTATGTCATCCCTAAGGCTCTATGGATCAGCCCTGAAGCTCTTTAGGTTGGATTTGAGGCTCTTTATGTTGGGTTGATGTGACCTCTAGTACTGTCACACCATGATCTTGGGGGCGAGACCGAAACCCACTGCCTTACCTATCCTTGCGTATTACTTGCGACTAAGAAACTCTAAATATGTAATGTCATAGTTTGGTTGTGGCCACATTACAAGATAATATATGATGCAAAGTATAAACCTGAATAGAGACTAACGCTGACTAAATGTCAACATAACGCTGGGCCGGCAAGGCCGTCATAATTACTACAACTGACGAGCCAACAAAATATACGTACATGGCCTACAAGCCCAGCATACTACACTAACTGACAGGATATGTCTACATGCCTCTACTGACAGATGTACTGTGATCGGAACAAAGCCACAACCTACCCATAACCTGTTTACATATATGCAAAATATGTACACCAAGCTGCTAGACCTGGAAACTCCGAAAGACGGGGAGCTTACCGATAAGGCTGAACTCGAGAAACACCTACTGAGGAGGTCTACCCGTCTGTCTGTCTGAACCTACACGCAAGAAATGCAGTGCCCCAATAAAGGAATGTCAGTACGAAGTAATGTACTGAGTCTGTAAGGCAATGTACTGAAAGCTGAAACTAAACTGATAACATAATAACTGAAAGCAATTGGTAGTCAAAGAAAATCAGAAGATATGCTCATATCCTGATACTGACACAACTATCTCAATATGGTAAGTAAAATAGTTGTCCGTCCTTATAAGGCTCGGTGTGTATATATATATATATATATATATATATATATATATATATATATATATATATATATCGTAGGAGCTCGTCATAGGTGCTCGACCATACTAGGCTCTGTATCTCGATCAATTGAGCTCGCTCATAGGCGCTCGGCCACAGCAGGCTCGGTGAATAACTTATCATCTGATAATAGGTTGCCCAATAGGGGCCTGCCCATCAATTATAACTCGATGATAATGAAAATACTTTAATACTGTACATATATAAACTCTCTGCTCACTTGACTAGAAGAAGGAAATATTCAATTGCATATGAAGTCCCGTTAACGAGAATATTGTAACTTACAAAACTAGGAAAATAAGTGAATCATACATATGTTTCAAACATACCATTGACACTGATAGGAAAGACGGGGTGACGTTACATAAACAATTGGAGGAGTCCAAAGAATGAAAAATCCATCTCCAGAATAGTCAAAGATTTATCCAAGATCTGATATGTTATTACATTGCTTAGTTGTTAAAGATATTATTAGTACACTACAAAAGTAGAGAATAATATAATCATGCAAAATTTTTTAACCAATTCAAATAACAAACTCTTTTAACTACGTTGAAGGAAACTTGCGAGACTAGAAAAATATACATAAATTCGGGGATATGAATTGTTCTTTATACCCCGTTATCAAACTTGTGTGAGGAAGAGATCATCAAAATGAAATAAAGAATTAGCCTTAACATACCTGGAGTAGGAAAAAATCCATATGATGTCTTTGAAAAAGAGGTACACCGTACTCCCTTAGAACCGCAAAATTTACGTTGCTAAATCTTTTTGGAACCGTTGACACTTGTAGGATCTGATCTTTATGTCTTTGAGAATGAATTTTGAAAGAGATTTGTGTTAAGAGTACATAACGTTTTCCTCCTTTTGTAATGCCTTAGAAATGAAATGTTTTGTTTTAGTTGAAAGACTTTGATTAGGCAATTTCTTGGAAATGAAAGACATTGTAATTTTATGACAACTTAGCGAGGAATGACTATTTGTCATTCCTTTATTACATGTCTAGCTACCACGTGGGAATGGGGTGGTATATTTAATCTTTATCTACTTATTAGGTAATATCCTGTTACCCGGTAATTAATTAATTACCTGCACAATTAAAAATTATCTCAAATTACTTAAAATTCTACTAATTTTAAATATATTTTATATATCTTACTAGTACGGTCATATGGTAACTTGTATGGTACCAGCCCATAAGTGTTGGGTATTATAGCTCGAACTATATTTTATCCAAATTCGACAACCTTTAACGAAACTCATTTTCTTTAATTCGTGTACCCTTCATCCTTCATAGTCCTTACTTATTGCTTGTTATAAATAGCATAAATATGCTAATATCAAGATAATCTCATCCTTGAGTCTATGTCAATTAACTGAAGATGAAACTTTAACGCAAGAAAAATGTGAGATGTACCAGTCTTTCCCCCTTAGAAACATTCGTCCTCGAATGTCTACTCTCAGATACTTTAGGAATTTTTTTGCCGAAGTCTCTTCCGTACACTAGACTAAAACCAACCTGTACGCAGCCAAAAAAAATACTATACACGCCACACATGGCCACTATCTATAAATAGCAACACATAACTTTACAAAAGTATTCATTGTAAATTCGCGTAGTCAAAATGAGAGCTTACCTCATGATCTACTGGTCTGAATAGGGTTGTGCTGAGGTATCCCATAGATCTCGGGCCATATCTCCAGTTTGAAATAGGTGGGGGTATTTATACTTCATTTCTTCCTATGTTTCCCACGTCATTTCTTCCACCTTCTTACTTCTCTATAAAATCTTCACGGATGCTATCTCCTTATTTCGTAGCTTGCGTATTTTTCGTTCCAGGATGGCAACCGGAATTTCCTCGTATGACAAGTCCTCTGTAATTTGTACATAATCCATGGGCACCACTCGAGTAGGATCACTAATGCACTTTCGTAACATAGATACGAGAAATACCGGATGGACATAATCCAATGTCGATGGCAATTCTAGCTCATAAGATACTTGGCCCACTCTCCGAATGATCCTATAAGGTCCAATATACCGTGGGCTAAGTTTTCCTTTCTTGCCAAACCTCATCACACCTTTCATAGGTGACAACTTTGAGAAAAACCAATCATTAACCCCGAACTCTAAATCTTTTCGCCGCACATCAAAATATGACTTCTTACGACTCTGAGCTGCTAACCGTCGCTCCCGGATATTCTTTATTGTTTATGTGGCTTGCGGAACCAAGTCCGGCCCGTGTAACCCAGATTCTCCAACATCAAACCACCCTGTATGAGATCTTTACATGTGCCCATACAAAGCCTCGTACAAAGCCATTTGGATACTGCAGTAATAACTGTTATTATATGCAAACTCGATAAGAGGTAGATGTTCATCCCAACTTCTTTAAAAATCCATCACACATGCTCGTAACATATAATCGAGCGTATGAACTGTGTGCTCGGCTTGTCCATCAGTTTATGGATGAAAAGTAGTGCTAAGATTCACCTGAGTCCCTAGACCTTTCTTAAATGACTTCCAAAAATATGTTGTAAATTGGGCTCCACGGTCAGATACAATAGATATTGGCACTCCATGTAGTCACACTATCTCTTTAATATATAACTTTGCATAATCTTCTACTGTATATGTAGATCCGACCGGTTGTAAATGAGCTGATTTCATGAGCATGTCGACTATTACCCATATGGAATCAAACATACAATGAGAACAAGGTAAACCTATTATAAAATGCATGTTTATCGCCTCCCATTTTCATGTCGGGATCTCTATAGTCTACATTAGCCCTCCAGGCTTCTGGTGCTCTATCTTCACCTGCTGGCAACTAGGGCATTGAGAGACATACTCCACAATGTTCTTCTTCATATCGTTCCACCAATACACAACCTTAATGTCATGATACATCTTCGTCGACTCAGGGTGAATGGAAACACACAAACGACACTTGTATATGAGAACCCCATCTCCTTTTAGTTCTAACAACGAATTCTTCTGTTGTGGAACCCGCTCTCTCAACTTGACTAACTCTGGGTCCTCGTACGGTCTCTCCTTTACTTCAACTATGAGAGATGATTTTGCAGTATTTTGGAGTACAACTCCTCCATTGCTAGAGTCTACTAACCGAATCACCAAACAAGCCAATTGATGAATCTCTCTAGTTAATTGTCTTTTCTCGACCTCTACATGTGCTAAGCTACCCATAGATCGGCGACTTAAGGCACCTGCTACAACATTAGCTTTCCCTAGATGGTAGAGAATGTTAACATCGTAATATTTCAATAACTCAAGCCATCGCCTCTGTCGCAAATTCAACTCTTTTTGCTTAAAGATATATTGCAGGATTTTATGATCTATGAACACATCAACATGAACACCATATAAATAATGCCGCCATATCTTAAGTGCACGGACAACCATAGCTAATTCGAGGTCGTGGGTCGGATATTTCCGCTCATGATTCCTTAACTGACTTGAAGCATACATAATTACTTTCCCATTTGACATCAGGACACATCCTAACCCGGCACCTAAGGCATCACAATACATGGAATAACCATCTTGATCCTCTGGAAGTGCTAGAACTGGCGTTGAGGTCAACCTGTTCTTAAGCTCTTGGAAACTCTGCTCACAGATCTCTGTCCACTGAAACTTAGTTTCTTTCTGAGTCAACTTCATTAATGGTGTTGAAAGAGAATAAAAACCCCTCTACGAACCTATGGTAGTATCCTGCTAAGCCTAGAAAGCTACAAACCTCTGTCGGAGTGGTAGGTTTAGGCCTGGATTTCACAGCCTCAATCTTCTGATTGTCTACCTTTATACCTCCATCGGATACAGTGTGACCCAACAATGCTACAGACTTCAACCATAACTCACATTTAGAAAACTTAGTATACATTTTATTATCACGAAGGGTTTGGAGTACCGCTCGCAGATGGTCCACATGTTGATCCTCTGAACGTGAATCAACCGGAATATCATCAATAAAGACTATCACGAACATATCTAAATATGGCTGAAATAGGCTATTCATCAAGTCCATAAATATAGTTGGCGCATTCGTCAACCCGAAGGACATGACAAGGAACTCGAAGTGGCCATATTGGGGCCTAAAGGCTGTCTTGGGAATATCTTTCTCCCGAACTCTGACCTGGTGGTACCCCGAACTCAAATCTATCTTTGAAAAACACCTAGCTCCCTGCTGATCAAACAAGTCGTCTATCCTTGGAAGTGGATACTTATTCTTAATAGTTACCTTGTTTGGTTGCCTATAATTGATACACATCCTTAGCAAGCCGTCTTTCTTCTGTACAAACAATACCAGTGCACCCCAAGGTGAGGTATTGGGTGTGATGAAACCTTTCTCCAGTAAATCCTTTAACTGCTCCTTCAACTACTTTAATTCTGCAGGTGCCATTTTATACCGAGGGATGGATATTGGTTGCGTTCCCGGAAGCAAATCGATGACAAAATCAATCTCCCGCTCTGGAGGAATACTTGAAAGTTCATCTAAAAATAGGTCCACGTACTCCTTTACTACTGGAATAGACTGAAGTGTAGGTATCTCAGCATCTGCATCTTTAACTCGTACAATATGATAAATGCACATTTTCGCGATCATTTTCATCGCCTTTAGATAGGAAATAAACCCACCTCGTGGTGTCGCTATATTACCTACCCATTCAGGGACTGGCTCACCTAGAAAAGGAAATCTAGCTATCTGTACTCGACAATCAACTGTTGCATAGCAAGCTGCCAACCAGTCCACGCCCATGATAGCATCAAAATCCAACTTCTCCAGCTCAACTAGGTCGGCTGAGGTTTGATGACCACAAACTGAAACCGTACAACCTACTAGAAATAATTTATTCTCCGACCGGTATAGATACCGCAAACGGATCACTTAGTACTTCCGGAACTATACAAAATTTCTTTGCGACAAATGGGGCAATACATGATAAAGTAGACCTTGGGTCTATCAAGGCATAAACATCGTGAGAACAAATGGTCAACATACATGTCATAACATCTGGTGAGGACTCTTGGTCCTGTCGACCCACTAGCGCATAGATACGGTTCTTGTTACCACCTGAACTGAACCCTCTATCTCTACCTCGACCTCTACCAGTCGAAGACTGAGACTCGCGCCCTGAAGGATGCACAGACATAGTTTATCATGTTGCTGAATTTGCTGGTTGTGCCATTCCCCCGAAATCTGTATTTGGGAAATATCGCATCATATACCTCGGACGTCCACATGTATAGCAAGCATCGGAACCGGCTTGGCATTAACCTTGTGACTAAGGTGGCGGAGGGGTAGGTGGCCGTTCGATGTACTGGGGCTATAACTACCCTGAGACTGCTCCTGAGATCTGGAAAATCTCATCCTCTTCTGCTGCCCTGACTCAGTCCTCTCCGTACCCTATTTCTACCCCTTTCTATATTCTAGGAAAATGCCTGAATCCGGGAGATATCCATACTATCCTATAATGCAATGGTGGCATATGCCTCGGTCAACTCTGGGGCGAACCCTGCTATAAACTTGTGGATTCTATCCCCCATAGTAGAAAGTATGGATGGTGCATATCTAGCCATTGAGTGAAAACGGAGACCATACTATCGAACACTCATATTGCTTTGCTTCAGGGCTAGAAACTGGTCGAGTCGGGCCTGTCGGATATCTCACAGTAAGTACTGGTCAACAAAGGTGTCGGAAAAGTTTTTCCAAATAGTTGGAGGTGCATCACGTCTCCTGGACCTCTCCCATCCCTCGTACCAAAGTATGTCTATATCTCGGAGTCGAGAAGCTGCTAACTCAACTTACTTTTTCTACGTGGCATGCATAACCTGAAAGATCCTGTGAAGCTGATCTATGAAATCCTGCGGGTCCTCCCTCTGATCTGTCCCCTTGAAATCTAGGGGACTCAAAGCAATAAACACTCGGACCCTTGAACTCCTAGATCCCTCGGATGGTCCTGTACTAGCGGATGTCCTAGCATGTTCTTGGGTAGCTACCAATTGTGCCAAAAAATGAACCACACTTCTCAAGTCCTGATCTAATGGAAGCGGAGGGGCAACTGGATGTGTGGTCTCCCTAAGAATCTCCTCAGGTGGTGGAGGAGCCAGTAATTCCTGGGTAGGGGTCTCTCCTTACGACTCCTATTTGTCCGCGTCTGCTAGGGCTACCCCGCTAGTCCCCTTACCTACTACCGTTCCTCTCCTCTAACTAGCTATATTCTTCCTAGTTACCGTTATCTGTGCATGAAAACATTAACACATAAGTTTAACTAAAATTTCCTATAACTGAGTGCTACAGCACGATTTAGATTTGAAAGAAGGGTAACAATCTACTAAATTCCATTTAGTCCTCTTCTTATATAATGTGGTGCACCACACATATATAAACAAGACCCTACCAGACACGGCTTGCAGACTCCCTTGGACATAACTAATATGATACCACATTTGTCACGCCTCGAGCTTGGGGGAGAGATTGGCACCCAGTGCCTTACCTATCCTTGGGTATTACTTACAACTAAGAGACCCTGAACATGTAATGTCATACTTTTGTTGTGGCCACATTACAAGATAATATACGATGCAAAATATAAAACTGAATAGAGACTAACGCTGACTAAATGGCAACATAAATTTTGGCCGGCAAGGCCATCATAATTACTACAACTGACGAGCCAACAAAGTATACGTACAGGGCCTACAAGCCTAGCATATTGTAGTAACTGACAGGATATGTCTACAAGCCTCTACTAGCAGATGTATCGTGACCGGAACAGGGCCTCGACCTACCCATAACCTATCTACATGTATACACAAGATGTACAACAAACTTCTAGACCCGAAAACTCTGAAAGATGGGGAGCTTACCGATAAGGCTGAACTCGAGCAATACCTACTGAGGAGGTCTACCTGTCTATTTGTCTGAACCTGCACGCATGAAATGCAGCTCCACTAGAAAGGGACGTCAATATGAAATAATGTACTGAGTATGTAAGGCAATGTACTGAAAGATGAAACTGAACTGATAACATAATAACTGAAAACAACTGGTAGTCAAAGAAAATCTGAAGATATGCTCATATGCTGATACTGACTCAACTCTCTCAATATGATAATTAAAATAGTTGACCGGCCTTATAAGGCTCGGTATATATATATATATATATGCTTTGTCGTAAGAGCTCGCTCATAGGTGCTCGGCCATACTAGGCTCTATATCACGACAACCTGGGCTCGCTCATAGGTGCTTGGCCACAGAAGGCTTAGTGTATAACTTACCATCTAATAAGAGGTTGCCCAATAGGGGCCTGCCTATCGATTTTAGATCCATGGTAATAAAAATACTTTAATATTGTATATATAAACTCACTGCTCTCTTGACTGGAAGAAAGAAATACTCAATTGCATATGAACTCCTGATAAGGAGAATATTATAACTTACAAAACTAGGAAAATAACTGAATCATACAAATGTTTCAAACATGCCATTGAAATTGATAGGAAAGACGGGGTGACGTTACTTAAACACATGGAGGAGTCCAAAGAATGAAGCATCCATCTCCAGAATAGTCAAAGATTTAGCCAAGATCTGATATGTTGTTACATTACTTAGTTGTTAAAGATATTATCAGCACACTACAAAAGTAGAGAATAAAATATTCATGAAAAAGTTATTAACCAATTCAGATAACAAAACACTTTTAAGTACGCTGAATGAATCTTGCGAGACTAGATAAAATATACATAAATTATGGGATATGAAATATTCTTTATACCTCATTATCAAACTTTTATAATGACTAGATCATGAAAAATAAAATAAGGGCTTCGCATTAACATACCTGGAGTAGGAAAAAATCCGTATGATGTTTTTGAAAAAGAGGTACACTGCACTCCCCTAGAACCACAAAAATTTACGTTGCTAAATCTTGGTGGAACCGTTGAAACTTGTAGGATCTGATGTTAATATATTCGAGAATGAAGTTTGAAAGAGATTTTTTTTAGGAGTACATAACGTTTTCCTCCTTCTGTAATGCCTAAGAAATTAAATGTTTTGGTTTAGTTGAAGACTTTGATTAGGCAATTTCTTGGAAATGAAAGACATTGTAATTTTCTGACAACTTAGCAAGGAATGTCTATTATTCATCCTTTATACCATGTCTAGCTGCCACATGGGGATGGGGGTGGGATATTTTATCTTTATCTACATATTAGGTAATTAGGTAATGTTCCGTTACCCGGTAATTAATCAATTACCCGCATAATTAAAAATTATCTCAAATTACTTAAAATTCTACTTATTTTAAATATACTTTATATATCTTACTATCACGATCATATGGTACCTTGTATGGTACTAGTCCATAAGTGTTGGTATTATAGCTCGGACCATATTTTATCCAAATTCGACAACCTTTAACGAAAATAATTTTTTTTAATCCGTGTACCCTTTATCCTTCATGGTCCTTACTTTTTGCTTGTTATAAATATCATAAGTATGCTAATATTAAGATAATCTCATCCCCAAGTCTACGTTAATTAACTGAAGATGAAATATTAATGTACGAAAAATGCGAGATGTAACGAGTACGACTATAGTTTTCCCCCATTTTGGCTAAAGACTTTTGAAGTTTTGATTATGCCTTGGCATGGTTTGTGTTCGTCTGAATCTTCGACGGATCAAACGAGAACCTCGATTATGAGTCGCTATGTGACTACAGTTGAGTACCTCGGGAGGTTTACTCGTAGGCTGATTTTTTGAAGCCTTTTCATTGAAGGTTGATTGTTTCGAAGCCTGTTCATTGAAGACTGATTGTTTCAAAGCCTTTTCAATGTTCATAACTGATATTATCGAAGCTCCTTTGCTTATGCTGAGGTTATCCTGGTTAACCGGTTCTTTTCTAAGTATTTTCGAAGTATTTGAAGGCCTGTAGTTTTATGGCAGTAGTCGGACGTCTCAGAGCCGCGTTAATTTGGTTGGATCCTTTTAATATGAGCGTAGTATTTTTGTTTGGCCGTAGCCTTTTAGTCCCCGGGTGAGATAGCATCGACGTCTATATTGAGGGTATGCCTTTTTAGGGGTCTTACAAGTTCGAATATATAGCCTAGGGCTTAATATCGAGGTATGCCTTTTTTCTAAGGTCTTACTATTTTGACTATGCCTCGTTGAGGTCTTACAGGTTCGATGTCGCCTCGTCGAGAGCTTACTAGTTTGATGTATGCCTCGTTGAGGTCTTATAAACTTGATTGCCTTATTGAGGTCTTACAGATTTGATTGCCTCATGGAGGGCTTACTAGCTCAAAGTTGTCTCGTTGAGGTCTTAAGAATTAGAGTTTTTTGATGGCTCGATGAGCTGACTGTTGATGACAGTCTCCGAGTTCGGGAGTATTTGGCCCTGGAGCCGTTTCTTGTAAAAATAGAAAAATTCTTTGAGGTATGAAGCATTTTGATGATAAAAGATACTCTTTCGATTACTTTATACAAGCGTACATGTTTTCGCAATCGAGAGTTCGATTATTCTGCGCAAACACGGTTATTTCGACCGTTTGGTCCCATACAAAATTCTCCTGTCGAGACCCTCTTCGGCATATTTCGATTTTTAAGGGGGTGTTCTTCTGGGGGGATGTCCCCCAGTATTTGACGTTGATTTGAGAATAAACCTTGAATACTTGTTGAGTTCTCCTTAGGTAGCATGTAGATGTTGCCTCGTTTAAAACCTCGTCGATAAAACCTGTTTGAGATAAAACCCGATCTAAGGAAAAATGAGGCCATGCGTGATTTAAAATCCAAGGTCTTCGAGTTGGAGGGTGCGTCGATTCCTTTTGATCAAACACCTACAATGGGTTAGTATAAAACATAAATGAAAAAGGGGGAGTGTTTTACCTTAGCAGTGATAGCATTTGAACCGTGATATGTTTAAATTGCTTGTTCCGAGGACGTGGCACAATCCTTTATTTACTCATCTAGGTGTAGTCGAGAACGTAAGTTGTGGCTGCTACTTGGTTGTTTGCTTGTCCTTTGGCTCCTTTGATGTACAAGGCATAGATGTCGGTGCCACGTCATGCACCGCGAACATCTATATCGCTGCATGCTGCTCCTCGTATACTGTTTTTACTCCGTCCTTTGTTGGAAACTTCATCATTTGATGAAGGGTTGACGGCACCGCTCTCATATTGTGTATCCATGGCCTATCGAGTAAGGCATTGTATCTCATGTCACCTTTGATAACGTGAAACATGGTGTCTGGAATTGTACCGGCCACGTTGACTGGGAGGATGATTTTCCCACTGGTCATTTCACTCGACATATTGAATCAATTGAGGACTCGAGAGGCGGGCACGATCTGATCGATCAGTCCGAGTTGCTCTACCATCCTCGACCTGATTATTTTGGCCGAGCTACCTGGGTCCACGAGCACACGTTTAATTTGAAATTTATTCAAAAGAAAAGAAATTACCAGTGTGTCAATATGAGGCTAAGATAAGGTTTCGATGTCATCTTCGCTAAAGGAAAGAGCATCTTCCAGTATGTAACTTCGATTTCGTTTTTCCCTGGTGATGAATACTTTGGTTCGCTTGAAAACGGGTCCGTATGGGACGTTGACTCCTTCGATGATCATGTGTATGATGTGCTGAGGTTCTTCTGGTTCATTTTTCCTATTGGCATATCTTTCTCAAATATGATTTTTGGCCCGGTCGTTCAGGAACTCCTAAAGGTGCACTTTGTTGAACAATGGGGCAACCTCTTCTCGAAGCTCTCTACAGTCCTCGGTTATGTGCCCATGAGTGTCATGGTATTTACACATTAGGTTGGGGTTCCTTTGGGAAAGATTTGATTGTATGGACTTGGGCCACCTAGTGTCCCCAATATTTCCTATGGCTGACACGATGCCTGAATCATCAATGTTGATGTTGTACTCGGTCAATCGAGGTGCTTCATCCATCGGCCTTGAATTCCTATTGAACCTTGCTTTGCTGATGACTCCCCAGGTACCTTGGCTTTGATCGATCGTTCGATCGCTTCGGGGTATGTTCTCCCTCGAAGAATTTCTTCGATCTTCTACGTACGGTTGGTATCTTTCTTTGTTTGTCCTTGATTCCCTTTCTCTAAACCTAGACTCCTTTTTCAAGAGCCTTCTTGGGTATACTGATCCCGAGAGGGCTCATAATTGGTAGTCCTCGACCCTGATCTTTGATTGATATCTGTTGTGTACATTCACCTAAGTGACGGTAGGGTACTCGATCAAATTTTGCTTTAGCTGCTTCGAAGCTATCGAGCTTCGTTCATTCAAGCCCTGAGTGAAGGATTGCACCGCCCTGTCATTGGAGATCGGCGGCAATTCCATTCGTTCCATTTAAAAGCGGTATACGAACTCCCTTAGCATCTCGTTCTCCCTCTATTCAATTTTGAAGACATCAGACTTCTTTGTAGCAACCTTAATGGCACCAGTGTGCTCCCTCACAAAGGAGTCTGCCAATATGGCAAATGAATTCATTGAGTTCGGAGGTAGGTTATGGTACCACATCATGGCCCCCTTTCACAGCGTTTCTCAAAAAAAATTTCGCAAGACGGATTCAATCTCGTCATCTTTTAGGTCGTTCCTTTTTACAACACAAGTATAACCAGTGATGTGCTCATTGGGGTCCGAGGTCACGTTATACTTTGGGATATAGGGCATTCTGAACTTCATCGGAATGGGCTTTGGAGCTGCACTCAATGGGAGTGTTTTCTTCATGAACTTCTTTGAAACTACATCTGTTAGAATTGGGCGTGCGCCCGGGATCTGATCGAACCTTGAGTTATAGGTGTCAACTTTTTTATCGTTAGCTTCTATCTTCTTTTCTCCCGATTCAATCCTCTTTCTGAGATCCTCAAGCATCTTAACTATGGCGGGGTCTGCTCGTGGCTTGTTATTACTCGATCTTTCTGGTGCTTGCTCGACTCGATGAGCCGTTTTTGACCCTTTCGTGTTTGGGGTTTTTGTGCGTACTCTGTAGATGAGCAATGGCAACCTTTTGTGCTTGCAAAATCTCGAAAATGATTTGTAGGCTGACTTCATTTCGAGAATGTGTTGTTTGTGCGTCAGGTTGACTTCTCCTTGCACGCTTCCCCCGACGTCCGTACCCAAGTATGTTCTTACACAAATATGCGAGCCAACATCAACTGGGTTGGGAGTAGGGGCTACTCCGGGGTTGAGCGGTGGCACACCGGTTGCTGAAGTTGCTGCATTATTTTCCTCGTGGAAACCAGGCCATAGTTGCTATGCACTGGTGCGTTAGCTGAGTTTGACATGTTTTAGCCTGAAATCAAAAAATCTTGGGCAAGAAGAAGTGTAAAGAATAATTTATGTTATCGGAAAACTAACACTAAAATAATCACTATTATCTTTACCCCCATAGTGGGCGTCAAACTGTTTACCTTGAAAATGATATTAACAACTATATTTGCTCTTTGTGGTTATTAAAGATGTGATTTATTTTAATACTAGTTGCTAGGCAATCGATGCTAAGTATAGATGAAGGGAATGAGATACGCAAACCAAATGTGCCACAAGGCTGGGTCTCGAGGTGACCCAAGTTGGACCTCAAGGTCAGAATATAGCACTTAATGGTGAATAACTAATGAAGCAAGTGTGATATTAGGGGCCTCGGGATAGCCTTTAATGATGAATGATGAGTAATAAATGAAAAACAATTGAAAAAAGATAATAAATAAAGTCAATAAATCAAACAAACAATGTTCAACATGTTTAGGCAAATAGCAGAGAATGTTTTATTGTATTGAATGTATGTTGCCTTTACAAAATGACAAGATTCCCGTTTATATAGAAGGGGGAATACCAATATAGTACATGCACAATTATGACAAGGTAATGCTTTTGGTACAGCTATTTTATGTCTCAGTACGGACTTGTACTATTCTTGCACACTTGGCCAGCTCTAATCACGTTCCCTGGGGAATTTTCCGCCATTCTATGATGGTCATCGATTTGTACTGCCTCGAGGTCCAACACAGGGAATATTCGATATGCTCCCTTGAGGGATGCACCTCAGGACCAAGCTTCGAATTCTATCCCGAGCTTCTCGAGGCCAGGCGTGGAATGCCATAGTAGCCTCAGAATTGGACTCTCCTATTTAGGCCATGTACATGAACATAATAACAAAGCAATCCAAATAATGATATAACATATTGTTCATCAAACTCATGAATTTTTTTGGACCATTGGTCAAAACTAAATACATTTACCAAGAGCTCATAATGCCCATTGGGAGTCTTGAAAGTCGTCTTACGGATGTCTGAAGCCCTAACCTTCAGTTGATGATAACCCAATCTAAATTCAATCATCGAGAACACCCCGACACCTTGAGGTTGATGAAAAAAATTATCAATGCTAGCAAATTTATACTTTTTCTTGATAGTAAACATATTTTTCGCCTATAATGTATGCACATCCTCATAGAACCATCCTTCGTCTTCATAAAAAACAATGGTGCATCCCAAATAGAAACATGCAACTTGATTAATCCCTTATCCAACAACGCATGCAATTGATCCATCAAATCCTTTAACTTAGATGGATCCATATGATATGGTGGAATAGATATGGTATCAACTTCCTGCACCAAGTCTATACCAAAATCAACGTCCCAATCGTGTGGCATGCTCGATAGGTATACAAGAAACACATCTCGAAACTCTCCCACTATGAGAACGGACTAAACTATAGGAGTATCAGCACCAACATGTCTAACAAAGGTTGGATAGTCGAACACTCATTCGCAACCATTAATTGAGCCTTCATGAAAGAACAACCTACTTGGAGTATAGCCCAAAGAGCCCCTCTATTCCAATATTTGCAACCCTATCATCACCAACGTCGTGGTCTTAGCATGAAAATCAAGAATAACATTATACGGAGATAACAAATACTTTCCTAAAATTACCTCAAAATTAATCTTATTAAGCAATTCAAGATAAACCCAAAATAGCAACCACACAAGATCGATATACAAAATCCAAAACAATGAAATAACCAACAGGTGTAGATACATGAATAGTAATATCAAGAGTATCAAGAGGCATGTCCAAATATCAAGAGTATCACAAATAACACGAGGCATATCCAAATACGTACTTAGAGATCCTGTTACTAGGTAAACAACATTAAAAAATATATCACCTATGTTATTCCTGAAACTGTGCATAATACAATACTATGATTCTATGTGCATTTAGAAATCCTGTTTAAGTTATTATGCATCATGTTGTATTAGACATCATGCTGTAGGATCATACTCATTTGACTACACTTAGTCTAAATAGAGATATCTAAAACAGCCCCCTATTCTAAACAACTGGTAATTAATCCTTGCACATCTTCAACACCTAGAATTGCATGTTATCCTACACCTAGGCAAGCCTTAGGTAATCAACTTAAAAAATAAAATCAACTATCTTTGTGATTATGTTTAACTGTCGGCGTGCTTAAAACCGGTAGGCAAGCCTGAGTAAGACTTCCTCTCTGAGTTATGCAATAAACATGTCTCTATATTATCACCTAGATACCATGCTTTAGGATTCTGAAT
Organism: Nicotiana paniculata; assembly: GCA_005239505.1. NCBI lineage: Eukaryota > Viridiplantae > Streptophyta > Magnoliopsida > Solanales > Solanaceae > Nicotiana > Nicotiana paniculata. Next base: position 24,336 of record ML349081.1, on the reverse strand, counting down.
TAATATGGACCTTAGTTGTGTATGAGACATGATGTTTATGTGTACTGTGTGTGGTGGAATACTTGAGCCTTTATCTGCTTTCCATGCTTTCTCTTTATCTTAAGTCCTACTTGTTTTGTTATTTGTCGCCCTAGAATTTTTACCTTTAAAACCTGAGGGTCTTCCTAGCACCTCCCTTTAGGATAGGAGTCCTAATTTCCTTCGGGATTGATAGGAAGGGACGGGTGACAACATACAAAAGAGGACGAGACCAACACTCATTTTTAATAACCTTACGAGGTGGGAAGGGCAGATATGGATATGATGACCCTTCAAGGTCGCAGTCTTTCCACCCCGAACAGACACTCCGTTTGAAGTAAGGATGGCCGCACCAATCCCAGTGGAAATGTCAACCATGCCACCTTTCTATTCAAATGTTATCCCTTGGGAATAAACAGCCGAGGAAAGAAGGAAAGGCAAGGTCAGGTCTGAGGAAGATGTCGCAGCACAGGGTATGACGAGAACTGGTAGGGTCTACACCCCTGAGCATCTGGCTGAGTCAAGCAAGTAGGCTACCAATCATCCTCCCCTTAACGAAACAGGTCCCAATGACCTTCGGAGAAAGGTACAGGCTAAGGAATATTCAGTCATGGACCAGCTGAACCAGACACCGGCAAAGATATGCATCCTCTCTTTGCTACAGAATTCTGAAACACACAGAAATGCTTTGTTGAAAGTGTTGAGTGAAGCATATGTACAAAACAACTTCACTAGAGGGGAAATGGCCAATATGGCAGGCCAGGTAATGGAGAGTCATAAAATCACTTTTCATGACGGCGAGCTACCACCTGAAGGATTGGGGAACAATAAAGTGCTGCACATCACCGTGCAATGCGATGATCATTTCATCACAAGAATCTTGATCGATGGAGGGTCCACACTTAACGTATGTCTGTTGATAACACTAAAGAAATTGGGTAAAGGTCTACATGCGATAAGGGATGGAGAGATCCATGTGAAAGACTTCTACGGTTCTAAGAGGTCCACCATGGGGGAGATCAGTCTATGTCTGCAGATGGGACCGACTTGGTTCGAAGTAGATTTCTAGGTGATAGATGTGACAGCATCATACAACCTATTATTGGGACGACCCTGGATTCATGCTACTGGGGCCGTAGCGTCCACGTTACATCAAGCTGTAAAGTTCGAGTGGAACCACCAAGAGGTGATTATTCATGGTGACGGTAGCAACCCCATTTATGGTCGTCAAAATATTCTAGTGATTGAAGGAAAAAGGAAGATATGGGGGAACTTACCACCATATTGAGCGTGTCAATGCTATCGCTAATGACAAGTGGTGGGATAGAAAGATTGAAAGCATCCTGAACTGGCGAGGATATGAGCCAGGCAAAGGGCCCGGAAAAAACCTCCAAGAGATCACAAAGACCATAAAACTCAAGAAACATGGTACCACTTTCGGTCTGGGGTATGAGTACATTTGGCAGGAATTTAACGACTAGTCGCCACCTTGGCACGGTCCCTATTACCCTTTGGAGCAGCCGATACCTCATCTTGACCAGACTTTCAAGCAGGCCGACATTATTTACGGATCGGACGAAGAAGAAGAACTTGCAGCGATGAGGAGTTTGTTCCTAGAGGACGAGGATATGGATTTCTTTGTTGTTCTCGAAGAGGAGAGGGAGGAAGGCCCTTCCGTACAGACTGTATGCAAGGGGACATATATCAAGAATTGGTCTATCAAGACAACCAAATCCCGATGAACCTCGCGGTAGCAAGGCTAAAACAAGCATTATTTACTGTTTTATTTGCTAAATGATTTTCCTTCTTCTACATTTTTCATTTTCTGCAATAAGATCTTCGATGTTCAGGACAGTTATTCAATACATCAAAGCATCTTCTAAATTTCTCTTATGAATCTGATATTTATTGCTATTTTCTTCTCTCATTACTTTATTTATACAACATTACTATTACTTGTCTTGGTGAACTGATTATTGTGACATGCAATGAGACAACGCAACAACTGGGCATTGATTCAGACGAAGATGACATACCTAACGAGATTCTCAAAGAAGTTGAGAACTTTGAGAACAGACCTAAGTCCAACCAAGACGAGACTGAAGTAATCAACCTGGGAGATCCAGAAAACGTCAAGGAGACTCGCATTAGCATTCATTTGTCACCATCAGAAAAGAAAGAATACATAGAGTTTCTAAAAGAATATGAGGACGTATTTGCATGGTCATATGATGCCATGAATTGTCTAAGTACGTCTATTGTGGCTCACAAACTGCCAACCAATCCAACGTGTCCACCGGTGAAACAAAAGCTTAGAAAGTTCAAACCCGACATGAGTTTGGAAATCAAAGAATAAGTTACCAAGCAGATCAACGCCAAAGTTCTCCGGTAGTGGAGTACCCGACAAGGTTAGCCAACATTGTACCTGTGCCAAAGAAGGCGGGAAGGTCAAAGTCTGCGTTGTCTACCGGGATCTCCACCGGCCATTCCAAAAGACGACTTCCCCTTACCAAATATACACATTCTGATTGATAACTGTGCCAAGCATGAATTGCAGTCCTTCGTGGATTGCTTTGCTGGTTATCACAAGATTTGGATGGACGAAGAAGATACTCTGAGCTGGTTACTTTTGGATGACTATGGAAACGGACTGCATCAAGTATGTTCTGAGGTACCACCGTTCCCAGATACATGGGGATATGATAAAGGTGCCTCCAAGTGAGCTCAATGCAACCAGCTCACCATGTTCGTTCGTCGCTTGGGTTATGGACGTTATTTGACCAATCGAGCCTGCCACCTCCAATGGCCACAGGTTCATTTTGGTCGCCATTGACTACTTCACTAAACGGGTCAAGGCATCCTCTTACAAAGCAGTTACTAAGAAAGTCGTGGCCGGTCCACGACCACATTGTTTGTCGGTTGGAAGTTCCCGAGTCAATCATCACCTACAATGGTTCTAATCTAAATAGTGACTTGATGAAATCTATGTGTGAAACTTTCAATATCAAACACAAGAATTCCACAGCATACAAACCTCAGATGAATGGAGTTGTAGAGGCCGCTAACAAAAACATCAAGAAGATACTAAGGAAGATGATATAAAGGCACCAACAGTGGCATGAAAAGTTATCATTCGGTTTATTTGCATACCGCACCACTATCCCCACATCAACAGGGCAACTCCCTATATGCTAGTTTATGCTACAGAGGCTGTTACTCCTGCCGAACTGGAAATTCCATCTCTAATAATTATACAGGAAGCTGAGCTCAACGATGAAGAGTGGGTAAAGAGTCGTTATGAGCAACTACACCTTATAGACGGGAAGAGAATAAATGCAGTATGTCATGGTCAACTATATCAGAACAGAATGGCCAGGGCCTTCAACAAGAAAGTCAAGCCGAGATGGTTCACACAAGGGCAGTTGGTGTTAAAGAAAATATTTCCGCATAAAGATGAAGCCAAGGGGAAGTTCTCTCCCAACTGGCAGGGTCCGTACATGGTTCATAAAGTGCTTACAGGAGGAACGCTCATACTTGTAGAAATGGATGGAGAAGTTTGGTCGAAACCAATCAATTCAGATGCAGTCAAGCGCAAATATATGTAATCTTTATGCTTTCTCAGTGATGTAAACTGAAATACGCCTGACCTGATTCCCGTTTAAGAGGGGATACGTAGGTAGCCCTATGAGTTCAATAACAATTCAATAAAAATCTAATTTTCCCCACAATTCGAAACTGGGGCAAAATTTTGAGGAGGATACTCAAAATTCTGAAGCAAGTAGCAGTCCACAAGCATTCACCCAGCCAACTGGGGTAGAATTTTGAGGAGGACTCTCAAAATTCTAAATCAAGTTCAGCCAATCGCCGCGCGGGAAGTACTTAGAGGTGTCCACCCAGCAAGTTGGGGCAGAATTTTGAGGAGGACCCTCAAAAGTTCGCAACATGAGAGGTTGCAATTTCTCAGGTCGTGTCATGTCGTTGGTTCATCTCAAACTATTTTAGATTATATATTATATCATACAAAATCATGCATATTTTTTTTTCTGAAGCAGCTTGTTTAGCGAACGCTACCCAAATGATACATGCAGATCATCATGATCAAGCAAACGAGCCAAGCAGAGCCAGCAAGAATGCGAACTAACCTTTCCCCTTTACAAAACTCACGATATTTCTTTGGATGCGGGCACAAAATTGCAAAAGCCCAAAACATATTATCCGCTCAAAGGACGGACATCGTTCCTCAAACTTGCCATGCCAACATTTATTATCAGCACAAATAATGCTTCATTATCACAATGCTCTACCGCAATTTAACACCAGCTAAGAATTTTTGATGACCTTCCTTAATCTTGCATAAGGCTACCATTATGCCTTCTGAGGTTAAATGCTACCTCCATCTGCATTCGCATATTTTATAGAGCTACCTTTCTGCCTTCCGAGGTTAAACGCTACCTCCATCCGTATTCGCATCTTGCATAAGGCTACCTTTCTGCCTTTCGAGGTTAGACGCTACCTCCATCTGCATTCGCATATTTCATAAGGCTACCATTCTGCTTTATGGGGTTAGACGCTACCTCTATCCGCATTCGCATCTTGCATAAAGCTACCATTCTACCTTCTGAGGTTAAACGCTACCTCCATCTGCATTTACATATTGCATAAGGCTACCTTTCTGCCTTCCGATAGTTAAATGCTACCTCCATCTGTATTCGCATATTGCAAAAGGCTACCTTTCTGTCTTCTGAGGTTCAATGCTCCCTCTATCTGCATTGACATATTGCATAAATCTACCTTTCTGCTTTCCGAGGTTAAACGCTACCTCCATCTGCATTCGCATATTGTATAATGCTACCTTTTTGCCTTACGAGGTTAAACGCTACCTCCATCTTCATTCGCATATTGCATAGGGATACCTTTCTGCCTTCCGAGGTTAAACGCTACCTGCATCTGCACTCGCATCTTGCGTAAGGCTACCTTTATGCCTTCCAAGGTTAAACGCTACCTCCATCTGCATTCGCATCTTGCATAAGGCTACCTTTCTGCCTTCCGAGGTCAAACACTACCTCCATTTACTTTTCAAAAGCAATCAATGGCTCTATCGTTGTTTACTGCGCTTTCCTTTTGGGCTAAGCTCTGCCCTTTCAATTTGCAAGACTAAGCTCTGTCTTGTCAGCTTCGTACTATTGCATCTTCATATCCTGAAATATCGCAAACTTATCCAAAGGCGTCATCATTCGGAGGCACCATCTTCATGGCTCGAGAACACCATGTCATGGCTTGAGGATCTCTTTTATCAGTTTGAATATAATTATTCAAAAGCATCATGGTTCGGAGGCATCATCTTCATGGACCGAGAAAATCTTTCCATGGCCTGCGAATCTTGCATCAAGCAATTCATGGCCCAGGACAGCATGGTCTAAAGACGTCATCCTTAATCGTCAAAAGACATCATTCATGGTCCGACGAGAATTTGCATCGTGTTTAAATTATGCACTATATATGCTTGTATTATTTATTTGCAGGTAATCCTGCGAGCAAACTGCCAGCCCTGCAGGAGCGATCCCGCTGCAGTTCTCTTAATTACCTCGTAAGCCGTTCATTCAATCAGTCATATATGTTGCGTCCGTCCTTATAAAACTCCATCGGTATGCTTCGCCGATGACTCTTGAACTACATACGGCCTGATTGCTGTAAACCCAGGGATATGTAGGCAACTCAGAAACCAGGGTGCGGCCTAAAACTCTTCAAACCGCTTCGCTCGGTCAAAATTGGTCGTCATGTCTTTACCCGGAAACTCTTCCATCCTTCCCGGATGAAGAGGGGCAGTTGTTGATACCCAATTTTTTCTCAAACTATTTTAAAATTTGCATATATACCTTCAACATCACTCTTTATAATAACTAGTATTTTTTCGTAATTTTTCAATTTTTTTTCTTTATATTCAATAATTATTTATAAATTGTATTATAAATAATTTCAAAATATTTTCCAGCTCAATATATCATTTTTAATCCTATTAGGATTTGATTATTTCACAAATTAGTCGATTTGGTATAATTTTGCCAAAATTACAATAATTTTGCAACCATGGCCTGATTGTACATTGTATACCATTTAAATCAATAATTATTCATTTTATGTTTTCTATATTAATTAATTACCTTAATTCCACCTATTTAAACTTAGTTTAATTTTATGCAATTATTAGTTATTTCTATTAAATTTTTATCTATTTAATCGGGTATTTAAAAATTAGCCCCTCCCTATTTAAATTATAGCCCAATTTTAATTCAGTTTCAGCCTATTGAAACTAGCCCAATTACATAACCCAATACCCAATCCCAATCCCAATCCCTATCTTACCCGACCCAATTTCCCTATGCAATATGAGCCATTGATTATTCAAATAAACGGCCCAGATCTCCCCTCCCTAATTTAACACCTAATGACTACCACCCCCATTCATTTCCCCGGTTCCCATTCTCTCTCAACCGTCTCTCTATCTCCCTCTCTCTATCTCTTGTTCTCTTTGGAACCTTCCACCTTCCATCTTCTCCGGCCATCTCTCTCACCGAAAATCATGACCTCTCATCACTCGTGGCCTATATCTCAGCCCATGCTGGTGTGACACTGCCCTGAGGCCCTCAAGTGAACTTGGAGTGGTTCAACTCCTACATGTGGTCCTTCACTCCATTTACCGGCTACCCATGGCCGTCCAAGTAAGGTTCTTACACTTTCCGGTGGAAACCGGTAAAACCTTAAGCTTTTCTCTCCTCTTTGGGTTCTCTCTTCGAAACCCTGACTTCTAAAACCTCATATCTGTAACAGATCTATACATATTTCAAGTTGTTGTGATGTTTTCTTTAAGGGTTTTCTATTTTTCATAAAACGATTTTTGTTTTCCAACTAGGGTTTCTAAAAAACCTTTCTGCAAAAATGACTTCTTCAAATTTAAGGGTTCTTCTGAGCTTCTTCTCGTATTTTTAAACGATTTATGTTAAAACCTCTTTTTCATAGTTTATTATTTTAAAACTTTTGTTTTAACACTGTATTATAATCTTAGGTTTGCCTTTATTGATCTACTTATTTGATTTGTATATGTGTCAGTCTCTTATGAATAAGTCCTGAGTTTTCTATGATTTTTATCCTATTTTTGCTCATTACGGTTCTTGATTTTGGATTCTTCTTCTTATGTTGTAGTTGCTCTATTTAATCCCTCTAGTTCTTACGATTTTGTTTAGATGAATCTCTAATCCTATGTGATTTCTTGCAGCTACATTCATTAGCGTTTCTGACTTTTTAATTCTCCCTGTTATATCATGTTCGTTTGTTAATCCATTTAATCATTTACTGTGTGCTAGCATTGAATCCCTGATTCTATGTGATTTTTACCTGAATCTCAAATTTTCTTGTCCTATTGTGTGTTTACAAGAATCAGCATTACTCGTGTTTAAACCCCTAATTTCCTATAACTGAACCTCTCACTGATCTTTTGTGATGATTTCCTTACTGATTTACAACCTTTAAATTATTTCCTTGCCTTATTTTGGTCGATTATGATGTCACACAGAGTCTTATATTATTTCATTAATTGAAATATTCTTAGCCTAGCCTCAATTGCATGTCCCATACTTGTACTATACTAAGTTTTTTCCTTATATGCTATATGCAGTCACATATGGGAACTTTCCTTATTTGTTATTTGTCAACTAACCGTTTGAACTTAACCCCTTCAATTAAGGGATACCTATACTGATTTTGCATTGATTGATACTCAGTCCCTTAATTAAGGGTTAACATTGATTCCTACCTTATTTACCATCTGTTTTCAAACTATATATATACACTACACTTTCATTAAGAAAAACAGAACAACTAATATGTTCAACTCTCTCTCTCACAACTAAAACTTACTCTCTATTTTGTGCTACTTCATACTATTCTAAGTTAGCCGGCTGCAAGCCAAGGCTAACTATTGTGCATCTTACTTCCTGCTTTGTGTTTCTGCTTTCTTCACTCCACTGGTATGTTCTAATTCAGATTCCAGTCCTCAAACCAACATGTTTCTATTAGTGTTGCAATTTATTTTGTTTCTAATCTGCTTTTATTTACTATTTTGTTGTTCAACATGTAACTAAGACCCTGAATCCCCTCTACCTTTTAAGTTATACTCTATTTTTTATAACCAGCATGTCTTTATTTACTTGATACATGTTCAATGTGAATCTTCATGCCTATGTGTGGTACATTAGTTTGATTAGGGAAAATCATACTTTCTTGAACTATTTGGTCATGTTATGTTAGTATAATCCTATACCCTACTATATCTCCCAATCCCCTGAATCCTTAGGAGTTTCTGATTGCATGCCTATATGTGTTTCTGCCTGCTACATATTTACCCTTACTTGGTCTGTATTTGTCCCTCAAATCCCATTACCCCTGTTTGTGATTGTTGGACTATTCATGGTCCTTTGTGTGATGTTGAACTTGGTGTTCCTATTTTTTTGGTAGTTAAACTTCTTTGTTATAAAACTATTCCAATCAAGTTTCCCTCTTCAAAACTGTTTTCTCACTTACCCTTTTCAAAATTGTTTTCTTACTTAACCTTTTCAAAACTATGTCAAGAACTCTCACATATACTCTTAGAAGTCTAGGTTCTAAACCCTCTGTGTGAGCATTTCCTTGGGACCCTTGAGCTCCCTCTGAACTTTTACACACAGAGGCTGGCCATTCCACACTGCACTTACTCTATTTTTGCTATGAAATCAGGGTGTGAGCACTGCCCAGGAGCGCTTGAGGTCCTTACTGAACTGTGACACACCCGGATTATGAGAAAGGCTGTGAAATAATACATGGCATTGAGTACATGGAGACTTGAGCCCATTATGAAGGCTCCCTATAGATAACTTCTCATTTTTGTATTTTTAGTTCCTATTCAATGTTCTGTAATAACTTATTGTAAACAACTTTGGGGTCATATAGTGAAAAATGGGTGGGTGATATGCATGATGTAGTATAATTAAGGGTAGAGACCATGTTTCTATGTTTATTTCCTCTATGCGCAATAGCAGCTATGTTGAAGTACAACATGCCATGCATTAGATATCATGCTACTTAGATTCATATATATTGCTTTCCTTTCAGCATGTCTTCATTCATTGCCCTCACTTAGAGATCCTGCCTATATGACAAATAATTACGTAAATTGCTATTATGTGATTCTGCTACTATAAACATGTTCTGAAACTTCATTAGAAGTCCGGTCCTAGGATAAATAATGTTAACTGCAATCATGTCTCACCATGCCTATGCACTTAGAGATCTTGTTTCCAGGTAAACAACATTAAAAAAATATATCACCTATGTTATTCCTGAAACTGTGCATAATACTGTGATTATATGTGCATTTAGAAATCCTATATAAGTTATTATGCATCATGCTGAATTAGACATCATGCTATAGGATCGTACTCATTTAACTGCACTTAGTCTAAATATAGATATCTAAAAAAATCCCATGTTCTAAACAACTGGTAATTAATCCTTGCACATCTTCAACACCTAGAATTGCATGTTGTCCTCCACCTAGGCAAACCTTAGGTAATCAACTTAAAAAATAAAATGATAACTTTCTTTGTGATCATGTTTAACTGTCAGCATGCTTAAAACCAGTAGGCAAGCCTGATTAAGGCTTCCTCTCTGAGTTATGCATTAAATTTGTCTCTGTGTTATCACCTAGATACCATGCTTTAAGATTTTGAATAATATGGACCTTATTTGTGTATGAGACATGTTGTTTATGTGTACTACGTGTGGAGGAATACTTGATCCTTTATCTGCTTTCCATGTTTTCTTTTTATTTGTTGTCCTACTTGTTTTATTATTTGTCGCCCTATAATTTTTACCTTTAAAACCTGAGGGTCTGCCTAGCACCTCTCTTTAGGATAAGAGTCCCAATTTCCTCCGGGAGTGATAGGAAAGGATGGGTAACATTATGAAATAGAGGACGAGACCAACACTCGTTTTTTATAACCTTACGGGGTTGAAAGGGTAGATATGGATATGATGACCGGTGAGCTAATACCACGTGTAGCCCCTCTTCAAAGAGTGATTATTGGGTATTGCATTGATGCGATCCATATTATTATAAACCTAGTATATCCTTTATATGCTTAGATCGTAACCCTTTCAAAATCTAACCTTGTTTACTATTTTAAAACATTTGCATGCTTAAGACTTAAATCTCTTCTTATTTGAGCCTTTACTTGTTATTTGTTAATTGTACAAATTCACAGAAACCATTTGGCCAGGAACCACACTTGTGGATCCTGAGGGGTGCCTAACACCTTTCCCTTCGGATAATTTCAAGCCCTTACCAAATCTCTGGTTAGCAACATAGTTGTAGTTGAAACCCTTAGGTTCCCTAACGCACCGTTAAAATCGTTCGGTGGCGACTCTTCAAAATATGCAAACCCCTATCCCAAAAAGAACCAACATCATAAACCCATTTCAACCGGCCCCGAAAGGACCACTTAGGAGAAAAGGGGGTGGCGACACCTAAGGTAGCTCTATAGGACTTAGACTAGGTTCGTGTAATTAAATATTGTCACTACCCAAATTTCCCCTCTGTTGGGTATCGTGATGGCACCTAGTCTTAAGGACTAGGTAAGCCTACTTTCATGGAATAGCACAATAATAAAAAAAATCTCATATTTTTCTAAAATAAATAATTCTTTATACATTGCATATTCCCAAAAACCTGGTAGTACAAGTCATAAGCTCTATAAAGAGTTTTACTACAACTTCAAAATACAACTGTTAGGGGGTAAGTGAAAACAATGTAAATACAAAATAGGAAGCTGACTCTGAAGCCTGCGAATGCAGCAACAGGTTATCTTGAGTCTCATCATCAAGAGTCCGCTCAGCTACTAACAATCAATACCTGCATCTGCACAAAAAATGTGCAGAACTGTACAATGAGCACACCACAGGGTGCCTAGTAAGTATCAAGACTAACCTCAGTGAAGTAGTGAAGAGGACTAGTCAAGACACCCACTGGTCTAATAAATCAACAGGCATAAATATAGGAATGACAGGGCATGGAACCTATCTAATGACTACACAACATAGTTAACAACATAACTACAGCGATGCGGAAGGAAATACAACAATTAAAGACGGAACATAATAAAAATACACAGCATTAGTCTCCACACAAGGCCTTGGCCACATATACCATTAAAATGGTCAAATCTGTGAGTGTAAACTTCCACCCGCAATTTTCTATATCGAAAACATTAAGGTAAGATCCTTTTTAAAGGGAAATTCTTTTGAAATATCATTTTTCCAACAGATGTCTCTCAGACATAACTTTCTTCAAGATCAAAGCTTTTCAAATATATTTTTCCAAAGAAAGTATCCTTAAAACATAGTTTTTCTGCAACATAAACAATTTTCAAATTTTCTCTTCCAATGGAATATCCTTCAACATAGTTTTGTTTAAAATAAACATTTTTCAAATATCCTTTTTCCAAAAGAATGTCCTTCAACACAGTTTTATTCAGGATAATTGTTTTCAAATTGGACTTTCCAATATAATTGTCTTTCAAACAATATCCTTTGATAAAATCTATTGGGATCCTGTCCCGTAGTCGCGAATTCATCACACAATACAGAGGATCTCCCGGAATACATCTGTAGTTCCAAAAATAATATGCAGTACGGGGGGGAAGCTCCTGGAATACGTCCGTAGTCCCAATTTAAACATGAAGTACAGGGGGAATTTCTCGGAATACGTTCGTCGTCCGAATTTAAATATGCAGTACAGGGAGAAAGCTCCCATGATACGTCTGCAGTCCCAATTTAAATATGCAGTACAGGGGGAAAGCTCCCGAAGTTCGTCCGTAGTCCCAATTTAAATGTGCAGTATAGGGGGAAAACTCCTGAAATGTGTCTGTAGCCGCAAATAAACAATAGAACATCGTTCACAAGGAATAATCATGGCACAACATACTAAGTGCAAAAGGGAACAACTAGACCACGGAAAAACAAGACAAGCAACAAATCCACAAATTCAAATCAACAATAAGAAGACAACACAAGTCAAATAATTCCAAGTAAGGACAAATCGATTAAGGTATAGAGTATCTAAACTTCTTTTAAGGTTGAGCAGTTACGAGGATATTCAACAATTTCACTCAAGGACAAGCAACAGGAGAATAATCATAACTTCAGTTAAGAACAAAAACAATTATAGGACGAAATGAAGATAATTACAATTTGAGATAAGCAGTTAAGAGGTTCTAGCATGACAGTAAAAATGAGTAAATTCTTCAGATGAGTCAATTAGGAGTCAGATAGGAAAGAGGAGGAAATTCAAAAGTAGGAAATCCTACATTTGGGCAAGTAAAGATGAAACTAGAAATTTGGAAATCAATCACGCTAAGAACAATTCATACTCAGCGAATATAAGGACCTAAGATTAAAAAAAGGCATTTTTTCCACCAATAAGTCCGAGCACGCACTCGTCACCTCGCGTACACAGACTACAACCAACATTGAAGACTCAAATCCTAAGGGGAAATTCCCCCACACAAGGTTAGGCAAGATACTTACCTCAACCGCTCAAATCAAACGTGAAATCACGTTCTTACCACGAGTATCCGACTCCAAATGGCTCGAATATAATCAAATCAATAGCATCGGGTAAATAATACTACAAGAAACTAGTTTAACTAATAAATTTGAACCTAAGACGCAAAATTAGGAAAATTGTCCAAAAAGTCCCCCGGGCCCACATCTCGGAAATGAGTGAAAGTTACAATTTTAGAACACCCATTCACCCACAAACTCACTCAAAAAAGAATCATCGAAAAACGACGTCAAAATCTCATTCAAATCTCGTATTTCTATTTGGGGAACCTCTCTCCCATTTTCATGATTTTCACCCCAAATTCATTGATTATATTGAAGGAATTGCTATAGATTCATGATATACAAGTGAAATAAGGTTAGGAATCGCTACCTATGAATCTTTTCCTCAAAATCGTCAAATCCCGAGCTCCAAATAAATTTTAGGAGTTATGAAATCAAACCCTTGATTTTTCTTATTTCGTCCCAGGGGTACTCGCACCTGTGCTTCAAGGACCGCACCTGCAGTCCCACTTATACGGCCTGGGCTCCGCATCTGCGGAAATCACTAATCCCCTCAAACTCCGCATCTGCGGGAGTTTCCTCGCAGATGCGGCTCCATTTCTGCGGTCCATGAGACGCACATGTGGCCACTGACCCCTAATCCTAAAACCGCACATGCGACTCCTCCCCTTGCTTCTGCGGAACCGCATGTGCGGTCCTACATCCACAAGTGCGTAAATGACAGGTTCAGCAACACCAGCAATAGCCTAAGCCCAAAATTCTTCCCGTTGAGCATCCGAAACATACCCCAGGCCCCTGGGACCTCAACAAAAACCACGAAACAGTCCTAAACCTTATCCCAACTTAGCCGAGCCTTCAAAACACATCACATATCGTCTAAATCGCCAATTATGCATGGATTCAAGCCTAAGAACTAATGAAATTTCCAGAATCTACAATCGATGTCAAAAAACACATCAAAACTTGTCTAAATGACCTCAAATTTTACGAAGGTCATAAATGACACTATGGACCTAGAGCCACTCTCAGAATTCCATTCCGAGCCCGATATCAAAATTTCACCTATCTGCCGAAATCAACGAAAATCTAACTTTCACCAATTCAAGCCTAAATCTACTGCATGCCTCAAAAACACAATCTAGACACGCTCCTAACCTCGAAATCACCCAACGGAGCTAACGGAGTCTACAGAATTCCATTCTGGATTCGTCTTCACACAGTTCCAACTACGGCCTGGTTTCTAAAGCTTAAACTCCTATATAGGGACTATGTGAGCAAAAACTCTCCGAATTTCGCAACTAATCATTCCGAAAAGTCCCATAAGAAAATATAAAAGTGGGGAAAGCATTTATTAGGGGATCGGGGGGCTAACTCTCAAAACGACCGACCGGGTCGTTATATTCTCCCCCTCTTAAGAAAATCGTTCGTCCCCGAACGTGCCAAAATTCACCTCGAACTCATCCAATCACTTATTGCATACTTCCAACACACACCCGCGGGTGATCCCACATCACCCCAACTTACATAAGCCTGATGGCACCATCACAACTGCAATTTAGCCTTTCTATCACCAGTGAGAAGCCTCATACCTTAATTTCTCATCTTCTACTCATTTCCAACAGACCCGATTCTAAGTCCATATCCGATATCAAGCCCAACCAGCTACATCAAATCATTCCTACACCCACAAGGTACGACCACACAACATAACACACCATACATAGTCCCTTAATAACACTTCTGATCACAATAGCTACCCGAAATCAACTCAGCACCGATAATTAGCCTCGTATCCGATGAAACGCTATTTCAAACCTCCATCACGCTGGTAATAATGCAATAAAAACGAGGACCTCATACTTGACACCCGAACAACACATCCACAACTAATACCACCGGTCACTCACCCCGCAAGCTAAAACTCAAGAAGCATAGAACGAAAATGACTGAATATGATAAGAGGAACACATAAGGAAACTATGTAACAAGCCCGAAAGACACAACTCTTTATCAATACTAACCTACAAACCAATATAACAAAGAAAGAACTAAAGCACATGAACAAATCACAAGGATCCCATCCTTGTATGACTTCCACCGCGGTGCTCAGCCCGGTGCGAACACATCGAATCACGAAGGATCATGAGGGTCTTGCCCTCCACACTATATCACAAATAGGATCACCAATTGAAACTTTTCACTAGATCACTTCATTCAACAAAATTACAACACGTGATCGCCCCCACACCGGTAGAGCATAAGAATCACAGCTCATAACCACTGTACTCAGGAATCACATCAATCCTACCGTACTAGACAACAGGAATTTACTACTAGTCACATATATCTCAATAAGGAATAGAAACATACGATAAACATGGGCTACCACTCACAAAATTCTCCCAACTGGAGCAAACACGAAGATAGAGTGTAAAGTATGAAATTTACTCATGAATGAAGCGACAAATAAGGGAACGCATCCCGACCAGCAGAGCTATAATGAAATACAAATGGTGCCCTTCTGTAACAAATCAAAACATACCGGTACGATAACAGCGGGCACAATGGACTCCAGCCTACTATACGAAACACATCAACGGGCCAGGCCTCCCCCTCTTGGGCGCCCTTTACTCACCTGAATGCCCTACTGTAACACATCTACCTGGAGCCTGGGACCATCTCTCACCCTGTGACTGCTATCTCCACACTAAAAACAAGCTCTCTGCTGGTGTGGTTGTGGAAACTGTGTGATACGAGTACTCTAAAACACACGAGTACCTGAAACTCCATGCGAAATCGGTATGTCCAACTGAACTGGCTGACCCACAAAACATCTACCGTGTCGCACCCTGCCTCCAAAATAAGGACTAACAGATCTCTCCGGTCTACGAGGCCTCCTCGACTCCCAGTACTCTCTCTCCTGAGTCTTGTTTGTTCTATCGCTCCCGATCCCACATGCCCTCTAACCGGCGAGTGATCCCTACCATCTTCTGAAACGAAACATACGACCCCAACTCTCGAGCCATGATGAACCGAATATCATGCCTCAGCCCTTCAATGAATCTACAGACTCACCCTCTAACTTTAGCGACTAAGGCAGGTGCACGCCTGGCCAAATCATTGAATCTGTTGGCATACTCTAATACTGACATAGTGCCCTAGCGCAACTGCTCAAACTCCACGTGCCATGCATCCCGAAGGGAATGGGGTACAAACTCTCTCAAGAACATCTCTGAAAACTGACTCCACGTAAGTGAAGCTGACTCGGCCGGGCTACTCAACTCACATGCCCGCCACCACTGATAAGCCGCTCCCTGAAGCTGGAACATAGTAAAAGCAACCCCACTTATCTCAACAATATCCAAAGTGCGGAGGTTTCCATGGAACTCCTCTAGAAAACCCAGTGCACTCTATGAAGTCAATCGACTAAATGTAGGAGTGTTATATCTCTTGAACCTTGCAAATCTAACATGCTATCCCTCAGATATTGCTGCTCTGACCATGAGATGAACTAGAACCACAGGCTGTATTACTATGACACCTGGACAATGACCAATGTGAAATCGCTGCCCTGGAGTGTGGAAGCTGGGAGTCTAGGCTCCTCCCCTGGTCGGTGAAGCAACTGGTGCAACATGAAGTGACCTTGCCTGAGCCAATGTACCAAACATACTCAGGAACTGTGCTGAAGTCTCCTGAAGCCCGAGGGTAACAACAGGTGCCTCTTGTGCTTGATCCCCAGCTGGAACTGCTGGTGGTTCCTCAACGCCTACTCTGGTGGGTGGCCTAACTACGGCACGTGCTCCTCGTCGACCTTGGCCTCTTCCCCTAGCAATATCTGTCTCGGGGGTGACATCATCAGGAACCGCGGTTCGTGTCCTCACCATCTGTGAGAGAATAGAATGACTAATTTCAAACTTCAAGGTCAATGAACTCGCACTATAGGAATGAAAGAGATGGAATTGTCCTAATAGTTCGGTAGCCTCTCGAAGGTAAGTACATACGTCTCCGCACCAATCCGCAAGACTCTACTAGACTTGCTTATGACTTGTAACACCAATCAACCTAGAGGTCTGATACCAACTTGTCACGACAAAAATTTCCCCTCTGTTGGGTATCGTGATGGCACCTAGTCTTAAAGACTAGGTAAGCCTACTTTCATGGAGTAGAAACAACAATAAATAAAATCTAATATTTTTCTAAAATAAATAATTCTTTATACATTGCATATTACAAAAAACCCGGTAGTACAAGTCATAAGCTCTATAAATAGTTTTACTACAACTTCTAAATACAACTGTCAGGGGGTAACTGAAAACAGTGTAAATACAAAATAGGAAGCGGACTCTGAAGCCTGCGAACGCAGCAACAAGTTACCTTGAGTCTCTCAGCAAGAGTCCGCACAGCTACTAACAATCAATACCTAGATCTGCACAAAAAATGTGCAGAAGTGTAGAATGAACACACCACGGCGGTACCCAGACTAACCTCAGTGAAGTAGTGACAAGGACTAGTCAAGACACCCACTACTCTAATAAATCAACAAGAAAATGTATAGGAATGACAGGACATGACATATATCTAATGACTACACAACATAGTTAACAACATAACAACTGCAATGCGGAAGGAAATACAACAATTAACGACGGAACATAATAAAAATAAACAGAAGGATGGACTGGAACACAACCCAAGTCCGAAAATCACAACACAATAAGGAAAAGTAGTAACTCAACATTGCATTAGTCTCCACTGATGGCCTTGTCCTCAAATACCATTAAAATTGTCAAATCTTCAAGTGTAAACTTTCACCCGCAATTTTCTATATTGAAAACATTAAGGTAAGATCCTTTTTAAAGGGAAATTCTTTTGAAATATAAATTTTCCAAAAAATGTCTCTCAGACATAATTTTCTTCAAGATCAAAGCTTTTCAAATATATTTTTCCAAAGAAAGTGTCCTTAAAACATAGTTTTTCTGCAACATAAACATTTTTCAAATATTCTCTTCCAAAGGGATATCATTCAACATAGTTTTGTTTAACATAAATATTTTCAAATATCCCTTTTCCAAACGAATGTCCTTCAACATAGTTTTATTCAGGATAATTGTTTTTCAAATTGGACTTTCCAATATAATTGTCTTTCAAACATAATTCCTTTGATAAAATCTATCGGGATCCTGTCCCCTAGTCCCGAATTCATCACACAATACAGAAGATCTCCCAGAATACGTCTGTAGTCCCAAAATCAATATGCAGTATAGGGGGAAAACTCTCGGAATACGTCCATAGTCCCAATTTAAATATGTAGTATAGGGGGAAAGCTCTCGGAATACGTCTGTGGTCCAAATTGAAATATGAAGTACAAGGAGAAAGCTTCTGGAATACGTTTTTAGTCCCAATTCAAATATGAAGTATAGGGGGGAATCTCCCGGAATACGTCTGTAGTCCCAATTTAAATATGCAGTACAGGGGGGAAAGCTCCTAGAATACGTCCGTAGTCCCAATTTAAATATGTAGTGCAACAACAAAATACAACAACTATAGCACGACAAAATACTAAAGGTATCTAAAGTATAGAGTATCTAAACATTCTTTAAGGTTCAACAGTTACGAAGATATTCAACAATTTCACTTAAGGACAAGCAGCAGGAGAATAATCATAACTTCAGTTAAGACCAAACATAATCATAGGATGAGATGAAGATAATTAGAATTTGAGATAAGCAGTTAAGAGGATCTAGAATGACAATAAAAAGGAGTAGATTCTTCATATAATTCAATTAGGAGTCAGATAGGCAAGAGGAGAAAATCCAAAAGTAGGAAATCGTATATTTAGGCAAGTAAAGATGAATCTAGAAATTTTGAAATTCAATCATGCCAAGAACAATTCATACTCAGCCAATTTAAGGCCCTAAGATTCAAAAAAGGCAAAATTGTCCACAAATAAGTCTTAGCACGCACTCGTCCCCTCGCGTACACGGGCTACAACTAACATAGAAGACTCAAATCCCAAGGGGATATTCACCCACACAAGGTTAGGCAAGATACTTACCTCAACCGCTCAAATCAAACTTTTAAATCACGTTCTTGCCACGAGTATCTGACTCCAAATTGCCCAAATCTAAGCAAATCAATAGCATAGGGTAAATAATACTCCAAGCAACTAGTTTAACTAATAAATTTGAAGCTAAGACGCGAAATTATGAAATGCCCAAAAAGTCCCCCGGGGCCCACGTCTCAGAAATGAGTGAAAGTTACAATTTTAGAACACCCATTCACTGACGAACTCACTCAAACTTGAATCATCGAAAACCGACGTCAAAATCTCATTAAAATCTCGAATTTCCATTTGGGGAACCTTCCTCCCATTTTCATGATTTTCACCACATTCATTGATTATATTGAAGAAATTGCTATAAATTAATGATATACAAGTGAAATAAGGTTAGGAATCGCTGCCTTTGAGTCTTCTCCTCAAAACCAACTCAAAATAATCAAATCCCGAGCTCCAAATCGATTTTAGAAACTATGAAATCAAACCCTCAAATTTTCTTATTTCTGCCCACCGCTGCTCGCACCTGCGCTTCCAGGACCGCACTTGCGGTCCCGCTTCTGTGTCCTTGACTGTGCATCTTCGAAAATCACTAATCCCCTCAAACTCCGCATCTGCGGCACTTTCCTCGCAGATGCGGCTCCGCTTCTGCGGTCCACGAGACGCACCTGCGACCACTGACACCTAAGCCTAAAATCGCACCTGCGACTCTTCCCTCGTTTCTGCGAAACTGCACGTTCGTTCCCACATCTGCAGGTGCGTAAATGATGGGTTCAGCAACACCAACAATAGCCTAAGCCCAAAATTCTTCCCGTTCAACGTCTGAAACACACATGAGGCCCTTGACACCTCAACCAAAACCACCAACCAGCCCTAATACCTTATCCCAACTTAGTCGAGCCTTCAAAACACATTACATATCATCAAAATCTCCAATTATGCATGGATTCAATCCTAAGAACTTATGAAATTTCCAAAATCTACAACCAATGTCGAAACACATCAAAACTAGTCCGAATGACCTCAAATTTTACACATAGGTCATAAATGAAACTACAGACCTACAGCCACTCTTTGAATTCCATTACGAGCCTAATATCAAAATTTTACCTATCGGCCGAAATCGCCGAAATTCTATCTTTCACCAATTCAAGCCTGAATCTACTACAGGCCTCGAAAACACAATCCAGACACGCTCCTAACCCCGAAATCACCCAACATGGCTAACGGAGTCTACGAAATTCCAATCTAGATCCGTCTTCACACAGTCCCAACTACGGTCCGATTTCTAAAGTTTAAACTCATATATAGGGACTATGTGACCAAAAACTTTGCGACGCAACTAATCATTCCGACAAGTCCCATAAGTAGATATAAAAGTGGGAAAAGCAGTTATTAGAGGATTGGGGCGCTAACTCTCAAAACGACCGACTAGGTCATTACAAATATCTATATCTTACTTAGTTAGTTCTAAATGTATGTGAGTTACTCTATGTTATGGTTTAAAAACTTATCATTTTTGAAAGGGAGGTAGTTCATATACTTTTAAAAGATAGTATAGGTTTTACTTAGAAAATGGCCTTTGAAATGTCTTTACAATTGAAAGAGATTTAGAAATGTGTTTATAATACATATACTTACTAACTTTGAAAAAATGTGGCTAAGTTTAAAGTACTCCTTTTATAAAAACAATAAATGGCTATTTTTGTAATGTTGATAAAATGAGTGTGATTGAAGAATTGGGTTTAAATATACCTAGAATTCTGATATTTCAATCTTATATCAAGTTTAGGAGAAAAATTCTTGAAGCATTCCTTCATTGCATTTTATATGTCATTTTGTTTTGTAGAAATCTTGACTTTGAATTTTTTCCCAATTCTTGATTTTAAAGAAAGAGGGTTGTCGACTTTCCAAATCAATTTATTGAAGTTAGAAAACCACAAAAACGGTTAGTAAAGAGTGAGGATGAAAATCGTATAGTATAAATAACTAAGCATGTTTGAAGTTATTACCTTATGTAGGAGCAGTAACTCTTTTAGTTTTATCTAGGGTTTTAGGCTTACCAAGGTTTTCTAAAGTAATTCAAAGAGATAATAGAAAACATTCTCTCTCAAATATTTATCAGTTTCCTTTACATGAAAATAATAACAAATCTTATAAAGCAATAAAAGAGGGAACAAACTCGTTGGTTTGGGCCTAAAGAAGGTTAGACTCAGTGAATAGCAGACAAGTAGAAAGAGCTTCCACGACTTCAGACTCAAAGGCTGGAACGTGGGCCTGTGTTCTTGAGAACTCAACAGGACCAATTCGGTTACATGTTCAACAGAAAAAGGCAGAAATTAGTGACAAAGCCCACCAAAATATTTAAATGCAGATAAGATCAAATGGAAGGCCCAAATGAAAGTGTAACAACTGTTTGCGATTAAGAATGTAAATAAAACTTTGTAAGATCGAACAGAGTAAAGAAAATTACACTGAAACCTTTTCCTTTATTAGACACACTAACCCCAAAGAGATTAGCAAATGTCAATGATTAAGGGTTTAAGGTAAAATTCCATTTATAGCCAAGACATCCTTTAGGCCCATGGAACTTCAAAGTTCACAAGGGTATCAGGGATCCCGAGTATTGCACGTATCTGGGAGAGCATCTCAACCCCAGAGTGAACCTCACTCCTAAATACACCTAACAACTCACACTTACTCAACCGAGTGCCAACATAACATATCTTTCTTATCACACCATCATGGATAAATGGGCCAAAAGGGTCATCATGAGATAACCAGAATAAAACATAAGGGAATACTAGACATAGGACGACCCAACATGATATAGATGCTTATACATGTAACATACGGGCCTCTAAGGTCGACATGATCATTTGTATACTCAAAACATAGGCCGATAAGGCCGTACAAGTATCCATATACATGACATCTATCTACAAGCCTCTAATAGTACATGAACATCATAAAGTTCGAGACAGGGCCCCGCTATACCAATCAATATATGTCAAAATCATACTGAACAAATAGGCAACACCGGAGCAAGTGAAGTGCACCAACTCCTTCCGCTGAGCTGATAGCCTACTAGGATCACTGTCAACCTGTCTATCGGGACACGAGGGCATGAAACACAATGTCCCAAGTAAAAAGGGACGTCATTACAAATAAAGTATAACACCCCAAAAGACTATTCCAACACACCCTCTCTCTACTTTCTCTCTCTAGGTCGTCTCCTTCGTTTAGGGCAGCCATGGATGCTGCGTCCTCTCCCCAGCCTTTGGCTGTGGGAGAGGCAATTCAAAACACCATAGAAACAACAACAAACGACAATCCAAAACAGCTATACGCTGATCAAGCACGTCTAAAACAAGCTGCCGCAAATTTGAAAAAAGTCGAGTTGTTTCCAGTTAAACTCGATCATGGAGAAACAATGATAGAATTCACAATGGATGATGTTAATGATTTCATAAGGGAAGAAGGGTTGCATCAGGCAGTTTTGATGAAATTCTCTTATGGAAAACCAGATTTACAGGAAATCAGAAAAAAATGTGCATCGCAATTCGATGTTCATGGCCACTGTAACGTTGGGCAGTTTGAATATCGTCACTTGTTGATCAGGTTTGATTTTTACAATGATTACGTTCAGTTTCTGTCAAGGTCGACTGGATATCATAAATATAAAGGTGACGATTATTTCTTTCGAACTTTCTCATGGACGCTAGGATTCAATCCAAAAGAAGAGACATCGATGGCTGTCGTGTGGATTTCACTACCAGGTTTGCCACCTAATTTCTTGGCAAAGAGGTCTTTAATGTCTATAGCGTCAGCTGTTGGAAAATCTCTTGCTGTGGATAAGGCAACACAACAAAGAACTAGACCTAGTGCGGCTACAGTTAAAGTTGTTATCGATTTGTTGGATAAACATCCCAAAAAGGTTAAGCTTCAGATTGTAGATAGAGTTACTGGTAAATATTTCATGCATTATCAGGAAATAGTGTACGATAATCTTCCTAAATACTGCACTTGTTGTAAGCATCAAGGACATGACGAAAAGGTGTGTCGATTAATGCAAACACAAGTTGTAAAAGGTTTGATGTCAGATGAGGCGAACATGGTCAGTGATTTACCTGGTATGGAGGTTACTAATTTTAACAAGTTACAAGGGGATGCAAGGGAGTATTTAAATGATAAAAGAGTTGGAAAATTATTTAATGATCTATCATAAAAAGATGATAAGCAAGTAGGTGAAACAGTAAAAGAAAATCTGGTCGAGCAGCAGTTTTTGCAAAATAGTGAAGGAAAACAAGTTAGCAATGTTAACAATGAGATTGTGAAGAATCAAGGATTTAAGGGTGTATCTATATGGAATTCTTCAATGATCGATAAGGGACCTCCTAAGCCTACACGTGATGTTCTTGCTGGACAAGCCTTAACAACGATCTTTAATGCAGTAAATCCAGTAGTAACAGCTTACGAAGGTATGAAGGTAAAAATATTGAAAAATGGAGGTAAAAAAGGTGTGGATTGTGCAACAGATAAGGACTTAAATGAGTATCAAGATGATAGTAATGCTCAATGTACTTTTATAACAAATGTGTAGAACACTGGGAAATTGGTAAAACCAATGGTTATTGGTGATTCACACCTGACTTCTGGAGGCAAAGAGACGGGGGATAAGGTTGTGTCTTTGGGAGTTAAGGTTGGAGATGAAAATGTGGATGGTAAGTGTGATGATACAACCAAAAAATGTGAAAAATGGGAAGTACTTTCATCTAGAAAATCACCAATCAAGAAGGCAGCATCGCACAAATCTACAAGTGATCGACATAATGTTTCGAACTCTATTTCCAGCTCAAATAACATTGAACTTTTGGCAGCTGTGGATGATGGGAAATTGGATTCAATAGCACTAAAAGGTGATATGATGAAAAAACAACTTGTTTCATGCACTAATGGTGAAAAAGGAGTCCAAAACAGTGAAAATCTATCCATGGAAAACGGTATTCGACAGCAGATTTTAGTAAAAAATTCAGTGGAGGAGTTAAGGAGTATTCATAGTTCTAATACTCCTACATTGAATTTTTCTAACCCTCAATTTGAATTTTTTTTTAAAGAAGCTCAAAGTGCAATGATGCTAAACACTACTATGGTTAAACAACCATTGGTTACGTTGAACACTTTCGTCTTTGAAGTACCATCACAATCGTTGGAGTCTTGTGGCGAACATGGTGTTGATCAAGGACAGCTGGTGGTGTCCACAGGAAACAATAACGAGGGTATTAAAGCAAATGTGAAGGCGATGGCAATCAAGTCTAAGTTATGGCTGACCAACCAGAGTATGATGATGAAGAAAAATGGGGAGTTGATTTTACGGAGGATTCTACCAATGACGGTGAGAGGTGTAGTGGTGATGAGGAGATCTTATCAGTAGGTTAACTATCTTTGCCAAAAATTGGAAGTTTTTCTAAGGTAGGATCAGGAACCAAGCTTAATGCTAAAGCTCTTGATTTTATTCCTAAGACTACGCAGCAATGTAAGGTAATTGGAACAACTTCGCAAGAATTTCCAGTAGCAAATAAGTATGGGCAGTACCAGATCTTGTCGAG
>ML349079.1:0-13889 GCA_005239505.1 Nicotiana paniculata | reverse complement strand
CAATTCCTATATTACTTGTCAACCACGTACACTTGCGTGTGCATTGGGAAATCAACCAACACTTAACTCAGGTAGAAACCTTTTCAATTAGAGGGATTTAACACTTTATCAGTAATACAGGGTGTCATCCCCTGGTTAAACTCCTTTCAGTAACACAGGGCACCAACCCCTGGTTACATTCCTTTCCAGCATTATAGGGTGCCAACCCCTGATTACATTTTCATTCCTTTCCAGTAATACAGGGCACCAACCCCTGGTTACATCCTTTCCTAGTGATACAGGGCGCCAATCCCTGGTTACTTTCCCTTTAAGTAATACAGGGTACCAACCCCTGGTTACATTCCTTCCTAGTAATACAGGGTACCAACCCCTGATTACATTCTTTCCTAGTAATACATGGTACCAACCCCTGGTTACATTATCTTCCTAGTAATACAGGGCACCAACCCCTGGTTACATTCTTCTCCAGTAATACAGAGTGCAACCCCTGGTTACATTCACCTCCAGTAATACGGGGTGCCAACCCCTAGTTACATTTCTCTCCAATAATACAGGGTACCAACCCCTGGTTACATTCCTTTTAGTAGTACATGGTACCAACCCCTGGTTACATTTCCTTCCTAGTAATACAGGGTACCGACCCCTGGTTACATTTTCTTCCTAGTAATACAGGGAACCAACCCCTGGTTACATTCCTTTTAGTAATACAGAGTACCAACCCCTGGTTACATTTCCTTCCTAGTAATGCAGGGTACCGACCCTTGGTTACATTTTCTTCCTAGTAATACAGGGAACCAACCCCTGGTTACATTCCTTCCTATTAATACAGGGTACCAACCCCTGGTTACATTTTCTTCCTAGTAATACAGGGTACCAACCCTTAGTTACATTCCTTTCCGGTAATACAGGGTACCAACCCCTGGTTGCATTTCCTTCCAGTAATACTGGGTACTAACCACTGGTTACGTTCCTTCCCGGTGATACAGGGAGCCAACCCCTGGTTACTTTCTCTTTCAGTAATACAGGGTACCAACTCCTGGTTACCTATCATTTGGGTAATGTAAGGTACGTAATCCCTCGTTACAAATTTTTATCTCTTTATCTTATACTACAATATCTATGTGCCTTTCAATAAATTGGATAGTTTATAGCTTTCTCTGATGACTCACAAAATTTTCCTAGTGCCAGACTGGGACAAAAAAATTTTGTTCGTTTTGTTCGTCTTTGATGGATTTGCAGGACCGTGTCATAAATCACATATCGTAGAGATTAAAGCTTTCAATTTCAGTTATCATCAGAAAAAGGAAGATTGTTGATCATAAGACAGTTTGAGTTAGTTTCGATGGGGTGGAAGCAACTCGGCGTCTCAAGATTCATCTTCACAAAATTTTCAGCAGGAAATCAAGAAATTGAGAATGAGCCATAATCTGTTCTTCAAAAGGCATCAAGATCCAATCTAAGGTCAACACAAGCGAGTAGGTCAAGAATCAAGATTTGACTCCAGAAGATACATAGATAGGAATTTTTGTACTCTTAGTTTGCAGACATACGTAGTAGTTCTCTTTTTCTTTTGATGTAAGCAGCAAGTAACAATAACAACCACAACAACAGCAGCAACAGTCTTAACTCCAGTGTTCGGTTGTCCCAGCTACCAAATTTTCCCAGAACTACACTAACCTGATTCTTTATAGCCAAGGATATGTAGGCAACCTCGGAAGCAAGGTTCGGTCACCTTTTTCAAAATGCTTCATTGTAGTGATGTGTGAGCAAAAATTAGTCATGGATTCACTTTTTTCTGCACGAAAACTCTTCATGTTCTCGAGCAAAGAGCGGCAGCTGTGAATACCTAATTTTTACATGTTTTTAACTCCCCTAAAAATACTAGTATTTGAATAATTTTTAGTTGTTTGTGCACTTTTTATTTTTTGTATTTCTTTATTTAAAATACCAAAAAGTTTTTTTTTACTTTTTACTTGTGTACATTAGTTGGCATCTTTAAATTATATATCCCAAAAAGATTTTCTTTCTACTTGTATAATTTTCTAGGATTAAATAAGATGATTAGCGGGTTAAAGAATTTGGCTATTGTATTTTAAATTAAAATTGAGCCAAATTGGCCCAAAACTTGAGCCCCTCCATACCTAGTCCAATTATGGTTGGCCAAGCCTTGGTTCAAAACGGCGTAGTTTAATGATGAAACTACGTCATTTCATTAAGTGAAACTAAGACAAAATCTCATCCATCCATAGCCTTTTGATCCAACGGCCCTAATTCATTCTTCATCCCAAATATTTAAACCCTCCAATACCCAAAAAATCGCCCCATTTCCCCTCTTAACTTCCAATCTTCTTCCTCTCTCTTCTCTCTCTCTCGCCTCTTACCCGTCTGCCGCCCGCTGGAATTCGCCACCGGCGGCGACCGTCATCCAAACTCCCCCATTTTTTCACCATATCTTCCTCTCAACCTCCTCTCCATGAATCCAAGCCTCACATCCTCCAAAACTCCACCAATCACCATAAATCTAAGGAAAATAAATACCCTAGGCCCTCTTTCTTTTTGAAATTCTCCGCAAACCAAACCATCTCACCCCACAATACTTACATCAATGGCTAGGGCTCTTTAAGACCTACATATTGATGTCAATTTCACCCCAAAAATCTGGCAACCATGCTGCCGTCACCCACTACCGTGCCTCAACCCTCACTGATAACCCTTGACCTCGCTGCCACTGCCTCTCATTTCTCCCGTCACATTGGCCCCGGGCGAGTTTTTTGTTGTCGATTTTCATCGAAACTAGTCATTTCGATGAGAATCAACAATAGAAGCTTGCTCGAGTTGTACCACTATCCCACTATGTCTCGCTGCCTAATAGCCTCTACGCCACCACTTTTCGGACACTCAAATTGGGTAAACTCGAGTCTTAATGCTTTCCTCCATGTTTTAAATTTTCTGTTTTCTTGTCGTTTGTTTATAATTATGTTATAGTTAATATGTGGTAGTGATTCGTGTTAGTTTCGTTGATCATCAATGTTAGGTTGCTTAATACCTTTGAATCGCGTATTAGTTAGTTATTTTGCTCAGTCATTATGTTTTGTTTAGTAAATCAGTTTTGTTAATTACTTGTGAAATCTGATTAACTATTTGTAATGGGCGAAGCTCGCTGATTTTCTGGTTTCGCAATTAATTTTGGTGTTTTGCCCTAGTTTGAAATCTGTTAGTGATCGTTAGTTTATGTTTAGTCTCATTTTTTGATTTTGTATTTCAGTCAAGTTGATAGTTGTTTCATTGCAACTCGTATCCTGCGTCGCCTTAAATGGTTAAGTTCTAATTTCACATTTTTTATTTTTGTAGTTTTGTCTATGGCCTTAACTACATGTTTGTTCATTTTTAGTCATTAGTTTCTTTGTTAGTTTAATGGTTCGATTCTATTTATTCGATTTTGCACCTTCTAGTTTGAAGCCATAGTTTAGTTTGATATTGTTTAGTGAGGGTAGTAGAAAGTACTTGAGTGTAGGACCTTTGTTTGGTTGCTTTTACTGTTCGGGGACTGTTTTGGAGTACAATACTACAAAATTCTATCCATTTTGGTGAGGAAAAAATGTTCATTGAACAAAAATCTGGTTTTTGACAGATTTTTGGTCAAAAATCTATCATTTTGGACAGATTTTTGGCCGAACAAATCTGTCCCAAAAGTCCTTTTTCTCCTATATAAAGAAGAGGTCTTTCCACACTATGCACACACATCTTGGACTCTAAAAAAGACACATCTTTTCCACACATTGTTAAGAACATCTTTTCACACATTTGAGAGAGTAAAATATCACTGCTGAATTTTTCTTGTTCACTTTGGTTTAAATTGTTGTTGGTCTTGCTGTTGCTATTTTGTTTGCTGAAATTTAGTCCCTTCATTGCTAATATTTTCTTTATGTGGATCAGGTAATTCCCTCAACTAACTTTCTCCACTGTTGTACTACTTTTGGGTCAAGAGTGAATGGAAAGGAAGTGTTTTGAATCCCTTTAGAGTATCCTATACCTTGAAAGCATTATGTTTGTGTATAATCTGGTTCCCTTTTAAGTATCAAGCATTATGTTTTGTGTATAATCTTGTTCCCTCGTAAGTATCAAGCATGTACAAGAGTTAGCTAAATATTTTTTTTTGTTAGTAAATGACTTGTTTAGATGATGTTCTAGTTACTGATTTTTCTATATTAGGCATTCCTTTTTACCTTAAATAGTGAAAATCTTGAATGGTGCTTATGGAAAGTTCTTTCCATATAATGCATCTGTTGTTTAGAATATTGTAGGTAGAATTCATGTTGGTTTCCTAATGAAAATGCTCTTGGTGACCAAATCTTAAAGCATGCTAATGTCATTTTAATCTATCTTTCTCTTTTCTTAGTTAAAGAATTCATATAATTGTTGTTTGAAGTTTTGTGTAGTTATTACATGAGTTGATGGCTTTCCTTGGTAACTGATGGTTTCAAACTTAGTTCGAATTAAATTTCAAATGGGTATACGTTTTTTTTTGGAAAAACAACAACAACTCAAGATGTGTTAACTAGAAATAGACTTGAGTTTAATAGAAATTGAGTTTTGTTCTCTATTTTAAGAAGATATGCAGTAGGAAATCATTTTTTTTCTTTTGTAGTTAGATTGCCAAATTTTTTTAAAAACAANAATATATATATATATATATATATATATATTTGTGAACCAAATCCATAAGCATATAAGGTGGCTTAATGCCTTGAAAAGCCAATAAGCAAAAAATGACCCAAACTTTCAAGTGTCGATTTCTTTTTACTAACTCCAATAATAATAGATTTTCTTAATAATAAGAATAATTTAATAACTTAGTCACTCATAATTTTATCATTTTATAAATGCTAGGCAATTAGTAGGTGCACTTTAATTTCATGGAATCGCTTGCGCAACGTGATGTTTAACATCCAATAAATTAATTCAACAATGTCATACCATATTCGTTAGTTTTTAGTTAATTTTTAATTTAATGAACTCTTTGCTAAATTTGCGAATTCGCTTGCGTGGCGCGATAGTTGACCTTTGAAGAAATTTTAAAATTAAATTCATCGAATGTTGTAATTTTCTCAAAAAGTAGTGATGTACTAATAATCTCCATCATGACTGCGGATTCGCTTGCGTAGTGCGGTTATGACAAAAATCAATAAAATTCATTTCGGTCGCACACTCGCTTGCGTGGTGCGGTTAGGAAAATTTTATTCAAATTTATCTTTGATAATTTTAATAATTAAAAGCGGATAGGTAAAACATAGAAATCCAATAAAACACACTTTGTCCAAAATTAATTTAGGCCAAGTTTAAGTCAATAAAGCGACTGCGCTAGAACTGCGGGACTCGGGGAATGCCTTATACCTTCTCCCCGGTCAAAAGAATTCCTTACTTGGATTTAAGAATAAAGTAGATAACATTGAGAGTTTAAACTCAAAATGCTTTCACAGTGTTTCTTTTTTATGTGTTTTTATCTTTTATTGTATTTAGGACCTATTTAATTTAGATTATACACGTTGATATGGAGCTCAAAACGTTGAGTTTTCCCTATGGAAAACCTATTTCTTTTCTTTGGTCATGTTACAAGAGTTAACTATGGCACTGAACATATTAATCAGTTTCACCAAAATAATGCTTTCCATTATTAAGCTATACCGACGTCATTTTGGAGTCTGTCCTTTTCTGGGCTCGATTATTGGTGTCGACCTTGGTCTCTAAAGTGACTTCGATTTCGGACTCGACGTCCTAGCTTTTTGACGTGACATTCCTATCTTGATCAAAGAATGAAATCGGGTAGCTCCGATTTCCACCGTATACAGATAGTCCCCACGTTTCTTAGAATAAAATGATAACAAACGACTTGAGCCTCTATTTTGGAGACCTCAATTATGATGTCATCCTAATGATGTAAGCAATGAAGGTGACCAAAACGTCCCGTCGGTACAGTTCCCCATATCATTAATACTTGTCAGTGGGCAGTCAGCCACTAGCACCACCAAACCGTCGTCGTGAATCTATAAATACAGATTCCTTTTGTTGAATCAAAACATTACTTTCACTTTCATCAAACTTCTAAGTCCCTTAAATCTCTCTATCTCCTCTCTTTCACTGTCTATTGAGTCAACCCCGTTAGTACCGAAAACACCTAGTTTCACCTTTCTTCGCTCTTCCTTACCTTAATCAATGGCGAAAACCTCCAAAATCGTCCCACAAAATAAGAAAGCTTCTTCCTCTTCTTCCCGGTCGGCCGGTGACAAAACACTGGTGGAACCGCTCCCTCACGAGTATGTTCCCGGCCCATGCACTTAAAATTTGACTTCAAAGTCAAGAACCATTCATTGGTCCCAGGCCGATGTGAACATGTGTCGAGATACATATCTGCTTCATAACAACGAGCCACATCGAGGACATGAAGAGGGACTGTAACTGGGGGCATGAGGTCGTGGTAAATATCCCTGCTCTCGAGGAGAGCATTACTACTCATGTGGAGGGGTCCTTAAGTTTTTACACTTACCCCTTCACATTGAGTTCTATCAACCCAGTGATCGTCGAATTTTGCAAAAGATACCGGGTCACCTTCGACCAAGTTCACCCCTCTTTCTAGGGCATTCTGATCATGCTCCGCTTCTTCTCCAGCAAGGCCGAGGGGATGGAGTTCACTCTTAGCCACCTCATGCGGTTATATCAACCTCGACTTTTCCGAGGACCGATCAAGCTCCAACGCCGAGAAACGAAGGCCTTGTTTGCGAGTATCAATGAGGACAAGGACCGGGGTTGGATGAGTTGGTTTGTGTGGGTAAGGACTTGTGACATTATCCCGGAGGAGAAAATGTCGTTCCCCGAGGAGTGGAATCTCGATCGTAAGTAATATATTAACCATAAATATTTGTACCCCGCTTTTGATTTATGTAACATTTTCATTTGTTATGCAGTTGTTGCCTGGATAACTTTTACAGTCACCGACCTTGAAGACTGGTTTCAGAAGTTGGCCTCGACTTCCTCCCATACCGAGCACAGCTGGCGTGACTTGGGAAAGGGCAGATGGGAAGCAAAGAACCACTGTAAGGATATTCTTCCTTATATTAGAGATACTTTTCGTACCTTTCTTTATTACTAATATTCTTTTGTGCAGGCTTGGCCAAATATTCAATATTGAGGCCCTCGAGTGTCGAGGAAGAGGCCAAGTCCCCGATTCTGAAGCCGGGAAAAGACAAGAAAATAAAAGGGGTCTCACTGTTCGAGGACCCCAAGCCCAAACCTTGAAGGATTAGGAGGAAGGTTATTGCTCTCACGGTGGACTCGGTCTAAAGTTTGAGAGAAGAAGAAGAAGAAGAAGAAGAAGGTGGCGCCTCGGCACTAGTTTCTCAACCCAGGAAGTCCATCGAGTCCGCCAAACCTTCAGAGCCAAAGGTGGCTACTAAAATCAAGCCTCATGATGAGGAGGCTTCCAAGAAAGGTTCGGGTGAGGACCCCGAATAGCCTGAGGTCGAGATTATCTCTCGGCCATCCACAAACATACCATACGGGGCTGGTTCTGCAACCCCGAGGGTCGATCAGAGCGCCCTGAGTGACTTGCTTAGGGCTATGACAGCAGGTCATTCGCCTTCTCTGCCGACTTACTATGAGAAGGCAATAAGAGAGGCTCGAGACATGAAGACCCCGGACATAGCGGAGTCTCTGGCAAAGGGGATCCCTTTCGGGATTGTTTCATTGGGATCGATGATTCTTCCGACCTTAATGATGCTTCCATTCTCTTCGAAGAGGCCCAACGTCTCCTAAATCGGGCAAGCATTAGTTGTTGTGATTCCTATTCTTTCTCTTCTTTGTTTTAGTCTGACTTATACCTTTCTTTTTGTATAGGCCTTTACCAAGTCTCGAGCCGACCTGGGCCAATGCGAGGCCGAGCTCCAGAAAACCTCGGAGGAGAGGAATGCTTTAAATCTCCTTTACATCCAAAAGGATGAAGAGCTAAAGGACCTTCGAGCAGATTTGGCCAAGGCTCATGAGGAAGAGGCCGAGCTGGACGAGCAGCTAACCATCCTTTTGAAAAAGTACGGACTCGACCCAAAGGTGGAGGCTAATACTTAAATATCTTAGTTGCAGCAAAAGATTGAAAGGATCGAGCTGCTTCGGGGGAAATTCAATCAAGTTAGAGCTGACTGCGATCGGTGGAAGGAGAACATGGACCGCCTTGCTGCGAAAAAAGAGGCTGCCTCGGCCAAACTGTCATCGGCCGAAGTTCAACTTCGGAGCACTAAAAAGAAAAGCTCAGCCTGTGCCAAAAGGATCGAGGCCGAGCTTGCTGAGGCCAAGGTAGAGGTAGAAAAGACGAAGGTCTTGGCTGACAAGTCCATAGCAACGTATGTGGCTGATGCCGAGGCTGATCAAACACACCTAAGGGAGGCTTCTGATCGAGAGTGATAGAGTAATACTTGGCTAAGTGCCAATATCGAAGGGAGACCATCGAATAAATCCACGTTCGAGGCTTTGACCTTGTTCTAAAGTTTAAGTATTGAGAAGGGTTTTTGTGTTAATTTGTGAAAACTTCTATACTTCCTGTGTAATTGATATGAATATGGTGGGATCGGGTTGCACGCCGTAACAGGTGGAATAAAGGTGAAATTTTGAGGAGGAATAAGGGTGAATTGTTATTGTACGGTGGGATCGGGTTGCACGCTGCAAAATCTATAATAAGGGTGAAATGTGATGATATAAGGGTGAACCATGATTGTGTTTATAATGATATGGTGGGATCAGGTTGCGCGTCACAAAAATTTATCTATATTTTGTTATTTATGATATTAAGAAGAAATAAGGGAGGATTGTGATATGTACGGTGGGATCAGGTTGTGCGCCGCAACAGTTTATGTATTTATGTTATTTCTTCGACTGTGTAAGTTGTTCGGTAGTTTTGAATGGCACTTAAGGATTGGCTATAGTTAAATACTGATGGAACATGTTGGGTCCTGTATTTATTCCTTGCAAGTTACAGTTTTTACTTTATTCTACCTTCTTTTCTGTCATTATTATTCACTGTATACAGGTTTTATTACGAGTGTCCCGCCATAGCCTCGTTACTATTTCGTCGAGGTTAGGCTCGGAACTTACCTGTAAATTAGGTCGGTTGTACTGATAATACACTCTGCACTTTTTGTGCAAATTTTGATGCAAGACCGAGTTGACCCTGAGTTAGATTTTGGCTTCATCTGATCGAAGACTCAAGGTAGTCATGTCAGCGTTCACAGGCCCTGAAGTCCCCGTCTATCCTTTCTATTTACTTTTTTCCTTTATTCAAACCGTTGTACTTTTTTCGAACAAATATTTGTAGTAAATCTTAGAATTTTCATGGGTTGTGACTCCAGATTCTGGATAGTTGTGTATAAATGTTAAAACTATTATAGATTTCCGCTTTTTTCTTTTACTTATTGTAGCTTAGTTGTTGTAAATCACTTAAAGGGTTTAGAAATCACTTAATTATCTCTAATGTTGGCTTTCCTAGCAAGTAAAATGTTAGGCGCCATCACGGTCCCGACGGTGAAAACTCCAGATCGTGACAAGTTGGTATCAGAGCCAGGTTGCATAGGTCTCATAATTCACGGACAAGCTTGGTAGAGTCTGGGGGATCGGTACGGAGACGTCTGTACTTATCTCCCAGAGGCTATAAAGTTAGGAACTCTGTCATGCTATTTTAATTTCTCAATACTGATTGAACTCTCCTACTCTTATTCTCTCGCAGATGGCTTGAAAAAGTACTACTTCTTCCACTGAGAAGCAGCTAGAGCCTCCAACAATAGCTCCTACGAGGGGCAGAAGTCGAGGTCGAGGTCGTTCTAGAAGCCGATGCAGGGGCAGGGCTCAGCCCAGAGCCCGAGCAGCAGTGCCAGCCGTGGAGCCTCAGGTAGAGTTCCACGACGAGGTTCTAGCTCAGACTATTCCTGCCGGACCAGCTAAGTCCTGGAGGGGTTTATTGTCACCACAGTGCTTCAGGATGCTTTAGTCTGATTGGTGGGCCTTATGGAGAGTGTGGCCCAGACTGAAGCATTCCCCATGGCACCAGTCGTCTCTTAGACTGGAAGAGGAGCCCAGACTCTTACTACTCACACTTCAGAGCAGATGGCTCCCCAGTTCTAGACTCCAGCAGCTCATCCAGTCGTAGTGGTTCAACCGGTTGCTACGGCACAGGCAGGTGTTGGGTCAACTATGTCTTCGAGGCTTTATGGGTTGGATAGGTTTACTAAGATCTTTTCAGTCCATTTCAGTGGTTCTACTTCAGAGGATCCCAAGGTGTATCTTGATAGCTGTCATGAAGTTCTTCGAAACATGGGTATATTGGAGACCAATGGGGTCGACTTTGCTGCTTTTCAGATGACGGGTTCCGCCAAAAAATGGTGGAGGGATTATTGTTGACCAGACTAGCTGGGTCGCCTGCACTTACTTGGGACCAGTTCTCTCATCTCTTCTTAGAGAAGTTTCTGCCTATGACCTTGAGAGAGGAGTGTCGCTGTCAATTCGAGCGTCTCCAGCAGGGCAGCATGACTGTTAGTCAGTATGAGACCCATTTTGTGGACATGGACCGTCTTGCTATTCTTCTTCTTCCTACCGAGAGAGAGAGGGTGAGTAGGTTTATTGAGGGACTTCTCAGCCTATTATATTGAAGACGGCTAAGGAGACTGGGAGCGAGATTTCTTTTCAGAAGGCTGCCAATGTCTCCAAGCGAGTCGAGATGGTTCTTTGACAGGGAGGTCAGGGGTCAGACAAGAGACCTTGTCATTGCGGTGGATTCAGCGGTGACTTATCTGGAGGCAGGGGTAATTTTGGTAGAGTCATCCTCCCGGGCCATTCCATTCAGCGCTTCAGGCATCCCACAATGCTTCAGGGAGTCGTGGTCCTTATGTGCCTCCTTCTGGGCAGCCAGCCTATAGTGCACCACCAGCTCCCATCAGTGCACCTCTTATCATAGTTATTACCATGGTCAGCCGGCATGTTCGGGTCAGTCTCAGTTTCCACAGCCACAGTATAAGGATGGATGTTTCGAGTGTGGTAGTTATGGGTATATCAGGGGGACCTGTCCGAGACTATTGGGTGTTTAGCCACAGCAACAGAGTTCTCATTCCATGGTTCCGGCACCAATTGCTGCTCCGCCTGCTCAGCCAGCCAGAGGCAGGGGTCAGACAGTTAGAGGTGGCTAGACAGTTAGAGATGGAGGTCATGCTGTTATAGGTAGAGGTCCACCAGCTAGAGGCCGTCCCAGGGAAGTGGTTCACAGTGGTGGGGCCCAGCCCCGATATTATGTTTTTCCAGCCAGACTAGAGGCTGAGTCATCCGATGTTATTATTACACGTATTATTTCAGTTTGCAGTAGAGATGCTTTAGTTCTATTTGATATGGTGTCTACTTACTCCTATGTGCCATCCTATTTTGCATAATATTTGGTTGTAGCTCATGATTCTTTGAGTCCCCCTGTATATGTGTCCACACCTGTGGGGGAGGCTATTGTTGTAGATCGTGTATATAGTTCGTGTGTGGTCACTATTGGGAGTCTTGAGACTAGTGTAGATCTTCTATTCCCCGATATGGTTGATTTCGATGTTATATTGGGTATGGATTGGTTGCCACCTTATCACGCTATTTTGGACTGACACGCCAAAACACTAACCTTAGCCTTGCCGGAGTTTCCTCGATTACAGTGGAGAGGGACTCCTGGCCATTCTACCAGCAGGGTTATCTATAATATGAAGGCTTGGCGTATGGTCGAGAAGGGGTGTTTGGCTTATTTGGCTTATGTTCGTGATTCTAGTGCAGATCGAAGGTTCCTTCTATGGATTATGTGCATGTTGTTCGTGAGTTTCCAGAGGTATTTACTTATTTGTTTAAGAGGTTGCGGCTTCTGCCGGTAATGACTGGTCAACTGCTCATTCTTTAAATACTTTTTGTATATATTTAAGGCACATTGGATGCATTATTTAATTTAAACTTGAAAGTCGCACCTAGCATAAAACTAGTTTATTGAATCTTAATGATTTATATAATGATTGATAGAAAATGGGAAAAAAAATATGTTGATCATCTTATAATTTACTTACTTGCAGTCAAGGCAGATCCAACACGAGTTAAAGAAAATGAAGAGAAAAGTGCAAATAAATTCCAACTGAGAATGAGGTATCAAAATAAAGATAAAGACGACTGCGCCAACTTGATATTTTGTTATTATCGCCACAAAGAAGAGCTTTCGGATTTTCCAGAGAAGATGGGATTAGAACTTAAAATATTTAAAACTTTTTGTTCCATATCCGTTGCAACTAGTATTTGGGTGTTTTTGCTTGAGTTGTACGAGATGAAAGCCCAGATTGAACGACTCTGCGAACAAATGAACTATTAGCCAAAGGTCTAGTGGAAACTGCGATCGATCTCTCCATGAGATTCATAGTTGCATTACTTATAGCTTCCTTGTTCGTAGACAAAGCGGAGCATCAGGCATCGGTCCGTAGAACCTATAAAAAGGAGATGGTTGTGGCGCGAAGTACTCTTGTGTACCTACGTCATTCGGCTCGCGCGCAAGCCCGTCCCCTTATGTTATGGAAGAATTGAGCTTATTGTTGGGCTGGTTATTCAGAGCCAGCAATCGGCTGTCGGATTTCGTCCCGCAACTAGAAGAAGATCCCCTAATATAAGACCCGGTCCTAGAAAGACTAAAAGGAAATCATGTATTGGTTTAGATAAATTAATTTTTTATAAAAAATCAAAAACGAAGAATTTCATGACTTTATTGACCTGGCCAGGAAAAAAGAAGTTTTTCAATTTTTTATGATACTTCTTAATTGTTAATTGAATGAAATTTTAATGGGTATGAATTGACGTAAATGCTTTTATTTTATTGGACCACTATCAATTCTTTATTCGTCGAACGAGTAGTTTAACCTATCAATTTTTTATATCATTTATCTACTTTGAAACCATTACTGAGCATTACTATAAATTCAAAGCCATGAACAAAGGGGATTGGCTGAGAAGTAGAGCTAAGCGCTCTTCTATTCTAAAAGTAGGGCATTCTCATTGGATACGTACTTGAACCACCTTAAGCAAATAGAGAACCAGTGCACGTACGTCGGATTGCTTTATTTATTATTATTAATAATAACTCTTTGATAAAGGTAACGTACAAAGCATATAGCTAGAGCGCTGGGCTTTTAAATAAAAGAAAGAAAATACACACAATATTAATTATAAATATTCAGCTCTTTATCTCAGGAAATCTATTATTTGGATTAATGCATGTGCCAAGGACACCACTACCAATACCATTAGTATAATCACACGCCCCACATCCTGGATCAACGCATTGCCCATCGAAGAGACATAATTCACCGCAGTGAAAATCAGACCAACCTTTCAGTCCTAAAGCATGTGCCAGTCCTCGCGCAGCCGCCATTACATGTGTTTGAGGAGAATAAGTCAATTGAACTGCACTTCCAAAAATACATATTACGAATCAATCCATTAGTTGGCTAAAGCAGACGCGTCATATATCGTATTTTGTCATGACCCAAAATAATCACTGTCGAGATCGTGATGGCGCCTAACATCATATTTGTCGATTGACTAAAGTAGACGCGTCATATACTATACTAGTATTTTGTGTGCAATAATTAACTCGAAAAAATAAAAACTATGCACTAATGCAAGAAAAGGAGAAAACATAACATAAATAAAAATTAATATAATTACCATTATGTATGTTTCAGGTCAATTTGAGTTGCACTCAATCAAGTTGAATATAGCGAGCATGTGATAGTATCATACTTGAATGATTTAAGTTATATATATTGACACTATAAGAAATTTTACATCATTAGATCACT